>JAQFYC010002751.1:0-23837 GCA_034694165.1 Tomocerus mixtus | reverse complement strand
GTTCAATATGAACAGATGCGAATCAAGCGCGCGTCCGTCTGATTCATATTCTAACCATTGAGTCCTCCTTAATTTAATACTGCAATGTAACCAGCTATAAATAGGTTGCGATGCCGGGTATTTTTGTAAGGAATGTACTATGTACTTGTATTTCGCTAATCGCATTTTAGAGGATACATGTTTATAATAAATAAAAACTAACTGAATTTTACGAACTAAGTTATAAAGATAACTTTTCCCATCTTTTGCACTTAATCTGTGTTTCAGTTTCAGTAAATCTAATCGCAAGTGGCAAGTGACGCGATGCGTGTCTTAATAAATCGTCTGGGTACGCATGATGCACTCTTTGGGCTGGGTTCATGATCTATCATTCATACGGCCATACACAGGTAACTAATAAGATATAGCCTGTAGCATGTAGCTTTATTCACCTCTGTACAATAATATCATCATAATAATAACTAATAACTTATCGTTTTTCATTAGGCCATATGCCATATTCAACTTTTCTATAGGTACTTAATGTTTTATTTATCCATGGAATATATTTTTCCCACTCCTAAAGACAATTAGGTATGAATACTACGTAAGAAATAGGAGCAGATACAGGAGTAGGCACCTAGGTATACTATACAACACGCTTCCTTGTTTCCATATATCTGCTATAGGAACATTTGAGCAGCGTAGACAAGTATTACTGGATATATTTCATGATTACGTTTTTTTCATGAATCCTTAGGTTTAGCAAAGGAACAATAAAAATTGTCCAGTTTTAGACTTAGACGTGTATATAAGACCTTTTGTGATAAACTTACATGTAAGCAGCATAAGGATAGCAGTCGAAGTAATGTTTCCAGAAGACCGTCTCCAACACCCAGCAACCCCAGTCCAGAATGCGATGAACACGAAAAAGAATGCCACAATAAAGAGAGCGATCATTGCTCGGCCCATATCTAAAAAATGAATACAGTATTTAACATTAGAAACATGATTGAAAAGTTATCAATTTATTTTTCATATCTACAAAAGTGTGGACCACTGAAACAATTTATAGAGATTTTTTGTCCCAAAACTTTTATGTAATCGCTAAAATATTTGTCTAGTATTGTAGAGTTTGAATTGGTTGGTCTAACCAGGTAAACAAAAAATACTTACGAAGCTTGGCCATCTCATCTTGTCCAAATTCTCCTGTCACGTTTTCTTCGTCTGGAATGTAGTAATCGATATTCATGCAGTACGTTTCCACTGGGGAAAGGTAAAGAGGCACTAAACGAAATAAAATATTCAAAAATATTAGTAAATCATGCGTGGTTTTCCGACAATATTTACGCAAATCATCCAACTTTACACATATAAATGCTTATGATAGTAGGAAATTCTTTCCCACACACTAAATAGCAATTTTGTATGTATACTTGACTCATAACAATACATCCAATTTAACGTTTATGCCCAGATGAGCCATAGCTGCATTTACTGTACATTATGTAAATGCAATCACTCAATTGAAACAAATAAAAAATGTGTCTAGTAATTTTACTGTTAATTAGTTAATGCGAAGCTATTTTAGCTACAGCTACGCAATTCGTTCCTCCCGCAAACTCAATTAATTATTATTACTACATAATATTGCATATTAAGTACTTAGGTGTGCTTATATCTGGCATCCCCGTTAAAATGTTAAGTTAACCCGTTAAGCTTGGGAGCAATTTATCATGATCATGACTGTTTGCGTTAGCGTTTTCAAACTTTTCAAGGTGAGCCAAAATTGCTACATACTTATATCGATCGTAAGTTTTACTGTGTGCTTGGAAATATGGAGTTAATAATGATTATCCTGCCAAATGTACAGGATGTTCATTAGTTAGTGATTTGGTTACTGACCTTTCGAGGGTCTCATTTGAGGAAAACATACTCGGAAGAGTCCCTTCGTTCTTGTAAAGTACAATGGATTTGATTCCAAGTCTCCTGGATTAATATTGTCTGAGCCTTCTCTTTCTATTCGAATCTAAAACAAAAATACACAATGAATTTTATTGATAAGTTAAACGTAATGATTAAATCGTAACATATTTATATATTGCTGTATTGTCATCATAACTATGTATTTGCATGGTTTGTGCATTGTATGTGTGCAGAAGTAAACTCAACACTTCAATATAAAGATTTATAAGCAGTTTTTTAATTCTAATAGTACGTAATACCTACATAGTATCTGTACATACAATACATACATATAAGTTTTTTACATTTGTCCTTTACAAATTCCTATAATAAAAATTCTCTACATCAAGTCACACCACACCCAAACTTATGATGTAGTATATCACAGCCACATCATTAAGTCGTTTATCTAGTCAATAGTGTAATTACTTCCCCAATGAGACAATCAATGAAAGACAGCTTCATTAAATGTTATACTTCAGTTTTCGCAGACCTAAATATTGCATGTAATTTGTAATTGTAAATGATTGAATGTCGCAGTATATACATTAAATATATACTACAGAACTACAGATATACTCCCATTTTAGTACAAATTGCGTGGAAGGAAATATGTATGTTTGGAAGAAAATGGAATTTAACCCACAGGTGCACTGCAAAAAAAATTATTTTGTGTTATTGGCTACTTACATTGATGGCATAGGAAATCATCCATTTCAGTTGGGTTTGGTCATATGAAATAGAAAGATGCAACAATATTACACGATCACGATACGAATCCTTTCCATTTAGACATTTCAGTTAGTAATATGTACTAATAACTTATTAGCTTTACATTTAATTACTTCCCTACTAAATAACTTTTCCTATTCGGATCGTTTGTCATGTAGCCGTAAGATTGCATGAAATTGTAAGGCTCTCAAATTCTAAGAATGAATTTAGTTCTAGTAATCAACGTACAGACAGAGTAACACTACGGTGACATTGATCTTGCTTTCTTGCTATTTAAGTCCCTTAAGTGCTTAATACTTAATAATAATTAAAGTAACATTATAAGTACTTATTAGTATGTGATATTTATTCATGACATAGTAATAACCTGCAATTATAAGTGTAATTTAAATGCTAACAATAATTGCATTGTAACTGCAAAATTGTCTTGAACATCATTGATGTTACATACCTGCAATAATAGGCGCAATACCTCCACTTGTGCTGTCTTATGATAATTATTATTTCAATACTACATTCATCCATAACATGTATTAAGAACAATAAGTATGTATTATTAGTTCTTTCTTGAAGCATCGACAAATCCTAAATGTATGATGTCTACTTATAAATACTTGTCTACACGACAATCAAATCAACGGGAATGATATGCCACTCACTACGTGCTACTAAACCGCTAACGATTGTCTCAATTATATACACATTTACATTTAACATTCCCAATTGTATTTTTTATTGTCGGTAGTTATAAATAAGTATTGGTTGGTCTACGTGGGTTCAGCCAGACACAAAATAATAAAGATAGATGTGCTTTATAAATATGACGTTACAGATTGGTTACAGTTTAATATGAGATCACCTTCATATTATTGTTGTTCTATTGAACATGTATTCAGTTTTGTATTTAAGGTATTACTTATGTATGAATGGTATTATTAGAATACAGTATGTATGTAGATATGTAAGTCCAATGAATGATTATATCATTATAATATGACAAGGACGCAGCTTAAAGGGAGGGCCGACCCGACTCTATAGTAAGTATCCCCAGAAGAAGTAAATATCAGAGAAGAGAAAAGTTTACCAAATGCAAACTAAATAGAAGTCAGGACAAGGCAAGACAACTGTGGCCTTGATTCACCACACCAGTCAGCACGGTACAGACGACATATGTAATACGATTTTCTGTAGTATTAGCTAGTATTTGCAGATTGCTATCCAAATTTCAATCAGAAACTCAAACTCAACTGGTTTTACCAGTCATACACTTTACTACTAACAATTAATGGCTATTGGAGAGAAAGAAAGAATTGTTTGCCTAAAGGACAGGTAGCCGGCCAGCCATTTTTGTAAGAAGAAGGAGCAACTATACAACTACAACTACAGCATTCTTCCTATACACTCACCTCACCTGCATAATAATATTACCTCATTACATGTGTCCTAGTTAACAGATCAATAGGTACTTTTTAGTTATGTACATCTACATATGTATCTAATGCAATCTACCATGTACCTAAGATTTGTAGTTAGTAGGTAGTTCATTCTCAAATTCTCAATATCAATATTGCCATTATCAATTCATCTGTGATTTTCCTTATAAAACTAAAGGCTAGCCAACGATAAGTTGCAGGTCCATATTGAAATACTTTTACTGTTTCGAAATATTGTTCCCATTTCTAAATCTCATCTGCCATAACATAACATGACCAATATGCTATGCAAACAACCCTTTTTTGCCTACTTCGTTCAGTCCATATTTCACATAAGATTATTTCTACGTCCACTACTAAGCAGTAGCCCTTGGTCCTTACGATTCATGTGTATTTATGAAATCAATTGCGTTCAGAGCTTAGAGGAAATTTCGTTTTATTGTATATTATTATACAATCAATATGTTGACCTATAAGTTAAAGTTGTATGTACGTTGGTAATATTATGTGATATATTCTTGTATGTACTACATAAACATTCAAAGGCTGAGATTCATCATTTGCTGAATACCTGGCATTTTTATATTCATTTTCATGACTAAATTTTGCTTTTTTGTAACAAGTGACCCATTTACAAACAGCTTAGATTTCTTCTGTCTTACGATAGTAAGTAACATACAGTAGTATGCAATTTAGTACTAATTCATAGATCTCTATAGATAAGTACTTTATTCTGAATAAATATACAAAATAAAGAATTAGTTTTTAGCGTATCTGATTTTGGTTTCTTGAATTTCGATCCTTCGTATAAGTATTTTTGTTTGTTCCAAGAAGCTTTCATGAACCAAAGTAAACTGAACCTGAAAGAATCTTCACGGTTATAGTGATGAGTAAAATAAAATACTGATAAATATTCAAGAAGAAATGATGAGAGTGATATTGAGGAATACAGTACCTATACAGTACAGTACTGCATTTTTTCCTGTACAATTACAGAACAGCTATACTGAAATCCACCCATTGCTTACCCGTGAGAAGAGAAATAATATGGAAACAATGTACAAAGTTTCTACTCTACTTAAGATTGTAGTAATAGGTAATACATTGAACTCAAAATTCTCCGGTATTTCACATTTCTCACGTTTTTCTCATAATGTATTCCATCTCACAGGCTCAAATTACTTACTGGACTGGGCTACACGGAGGGATAGTAAAGCTAATGTAATGATCGAGTATCTGTGTATTATATTGCGGAATATATCCCTCAGCTCACTCATAGCTTACTTCACTTACAAGGAAGCACGTATTTTATGTAGTTCAAGTCCTTATGCCATCATTAAAGTCCTCTAGTAAGAATTCCAGGGGTAATTGTTACTAGGAAGTACTTAAACGAAAATATCAATTTCGTCTCGAACGATGATCATTATACCTTTCGTTTAGAATCGATAAGCTAAGGTTTAAATTCATTAGCCCTATGTGCGTTTACTTCAAATTATCCCTTTTGCAAATGACAGATCGAAATTAATGGTCCTTCATCATATGTGTAATGTTTTTAGTAAATAAGAAACAATCAGTTGCTTCTGCTATGTAGTATCACTGAACTGGCATTGCATTGTACTCGTATGTACTTTGTACTTAGCTTCCATTAAGCTCAAAGAATTTTATTTTTTAAATTACATCAGTGCAGCTGCAGCGTGCTGAACTTTTTCGTAGGTAATTTAAAATGTTTTTGTCGTGCTTTTTGCAGCCTTCGGTACTACGAGTCAATTCTTGGAAGAGTAATTTGATCCCAACTTAAGTTACTAATAATTTACTATATGAGTTACGTGTTGGTATGTTCTGCTAAGCTTAATGCTTATGTTATATAGTATGTTTAATATAATAAGACATGACATATAATTATTATAACGCAATGTTCCTTCGGTAGTATTACTTCGTATATTATATTGTGTACTGCACTATATGTATATAAGTAGTAGACATTATTGTATTTTCTACTTATTTAAATACGTTCTTATTCTTAAGTAGTAGTAAATATATAGGAAGTTGAGCACGTAGCATGTTAGCACCCTTATAAATACCTGTGGCTTGACTTTTACATTGTTGTAGTGCAACGAGTGTGCATATAGGTACATGTATTCATTTGTATTGTTGTTAGTGTAATGTAAAGTGCACAACATAAATATAAATTGATAATATTGATGTTACATATGTCTAGAACAAATATAGAGATACAGAGCTACTGTATAACTGTATGGGCTACTTACTTTACTACTACTTTATGTACTATGTAAATAAAATGCAGATACATTAGAAACAATAATGTTCTGATATGCACTTGTGCACTTATTGTGTGGTCATTAGCATTTTGTTCATTCCTATATCCTTTTAAACTCTTGCGACAAAGAAATAGAAATAGATCGAAATCTAGGGTACTTAAATATTTATACAAATTCAATCTCTCCACTCCTACATTAAGTTTAACAACCTAAATAGATCGACCTTTTATTTACCCACTTTCTCGTATGTATGCGCATTTAATTTTGTTTACATAATTTTACCTTAATTCTTTCAAAAATAGTTAAATATTATTGCATCTTGCATTTTTAGCTATTTAGGATTTAACGAGTGCAATAATTTATCCTAATCTCCCATCAGTCACCGTTATTATTATTATTACAATAGAGATGTATGGAGCAAAGTATAATACTGTATAAACTAGTCTAGATGTTATGTTATGTTACTTCATGGCTGGCAGACACACTGTACTTCTGTCATGTATGTATGTAATTCCTTTTCATCTCAAACATCAAATGCAATAAAATAAAAAGCAATTCACTCTCATATTCCTACGCTTATCTGTGCCGACTTCATATGGGTGTATTAAGTAAATGAGAACTTGGGTATTATAAGTTGATAAGTTTTAATGCATAAATGAAAATAGGGAAGCTATTAAATGATAACAAATGCAAATGCTGTGATCTGAATAAAAAGGGATATAAATATAACGGTGGTTCTACACACTGCACACATACATATTAGCTCTGTCTGAACAGAAATATGCAAAAGAGCTGTAATTATAAAAGTAGAATAAATTCTTAATTAAATGCTAACGTAATGTATGACTGTACCTTAAGTTTGTCTCTCTTGACATCAACACGGATCCAATTATCAGTTGAAAATGCAATAGCTAGTAGGGCAACTGAGACAACAGCGGCGATGGTGGCTAAACTAAGGGTTACAGCCGAGCAGGGCATGGTGAAAGGGATAAATGGCTGTGAATCGGATCCGAAGTCACTGAAAAAGTCCGTCTGTTGACGTTGACGTTCCGTCCGAGTAACTTACTTATTTAGTTTCGTCACTCACACACACTCACACTCACTCAACTCTTAGTTCTTGTAATTATTTATTATTCTTAACTGTTTCGTCCACATATAAAACAAATATTGCCTATGTATGTGAATGTGTTTAGTAAATATTTTAAAAGTAGGTAGTACTAAGTAATTGTATGTAGACTCACTAACTAACTTACTAACTACATTAAGCTACTAACTAATAATAATCTTAATTCTATTCTATTCTACAGGTCTAGTATGCAAAAGTAAAATGCTGTCATGTCGGGCACACAACAATTCCCTTCCGTATTCGATTCCTTTCTTTTATTTTATTTTGCTAGTTGCACACACACATGCCCTCACTACGATACCATACGAGTATGAAGTATGAACTATGAGTACGTCTACAAAACTAACACACCAATACTAATGAAAATGCAAACAAGTACCTTCCTTTACTGAATATGAGATCCTAGATACATACAAATACAACTAAGAGCTAAGACTACAAAGCCCACACTTAAGAAAGTGTACGTACATACATACATTCATCCACTTTATGTGCATACCTTTACTTATGCTATTACATGCAGCAGAACAGGTTGCTTTACTCATTTAAAGATTGTTATGCTATTTTCCTATGCTTAGGTACAGTTTAAGAAGTTTAAGAAAGGCCTGGCCTAGCCTGTCTCTCTCTCTCTCTCTAAGGGACTGCATACAAATACTTTTTCACCTTTATCACTTTACATCCCCTTCAAGATCTTAGGTCTAGGTAGGTATCTTTCATTATAGTACAATACTTCGGCTACTATCTCTATAACACTTTTTACATTTATTATTATATTGTCGTATATGAATGTTCCCTGTTTAGTTTCTTATATTATCTGTAGCAGGTATACCTGAGTAAGTAACTTGTTGCGTATCCTTCATAATATCATGCCATGCATTCTAATCCGCACTGCACTGCATGTCTTCGCTATATAGATGCATACGTACATATATACATTCATATAACATACGTTACTTAGGTACATTCATCTTTACTTGACTAACCAACATCACGGCTAATACACTAACATCATCACAAACAACTAGGCACAGCAGGTTGTTATTCAGGTACGTAGGTATTAACTATTACCGAGGCATTTACAGAGCAAGCCTTAAGTCATAACCTGTTAAATTCATTTTGCAAGAAGTACTTTAGCATCATTTCTATTTAAACATACTTTTATAGTCAATATAGTATGTGACTTAGTATGTATGTGTAGGTAAATAATAGAAACAGAAAGAGATTTTGGCAAGACATACAAAAATAGAGAGGATTTCTTTCAAATTCATGTACTGCACATATGAAGAGAGTTGTGGTAAGTTAAAAATTGTCCAAATGTTTCAAGTAGAAGAGATAAACCGATCTATATATCATGTCATGTCTGTATTTGGTAAAGTTTAAAATGTTCAGTGTACTGTTACATGAAATACACACCTATAGCCTAGACAGATGTAGAAAAACATTACTACCTAACCTACGGTAATACTTTTGTTGTTCTAAAAATGACAATCGTAACTATCGGCATTCATACTGTTAGCAAACTAATATTTACTTAAATTGTGCATACCACAAATGAAATTTAAGTTGGATGACCCAGTATTATTGTGTTGGGTATGTCCAACGTAAATTGTAAAATGTAGTATATATGTAATGTAATGCAAGCAAGACGAAGCGAAGGGATAAATAAATGGTCGAGTTGTCTTGAGTGGATTAGAGTTCGAGTCTGTTCTGTTGTGTTGTATAGAAAAAGAGGCGAGTGAGCAAGAGAGGAGTAAAATAAAATAGCGCATTGAAAGCCACCACCATACCAGCCACACAAGACATACCACACCACGAAGCAGCCCCACGAACGATCAGATCAGAGCAGAAGAAAATAATAAGGATACCTTTAGTAGGTTTAGTTGACCTCACCTAGTCTACAGACAGACACAGTCAGTCGAGTCATATCATAAGTAGTCAGGCCAGGCAGCTAGGACAGGACACACTCAACTTAGACTACAACTTTGCTAAACACTCCATTCTTCTATTATAATTACCTACCTTCTATGCTACTATATAATATAACTTCTAAGTATGTATGTACATTACCTTTCCTACTTAAACACATTTAAGCTTCGTCTTCTGTAAATTAACAATGTTCCTCTATACTAAACTAAAATCTATATGTAAGTATCATACGCAGCCAAGCTATCAACAAAGCAAAGCATTCATAATATTAATAATATAGAAACATTCTAAAACTTACCTGTCCCCTTCTACTAGTACTAGTACGTGAGTTCCTTTGCCTATAAGAGAGATACATGCTTTACTTATTATTATTATGATTATGACCTAACAATACTTCACCTTATTCATTGTAGTATGTATGTTACATAGAGTTTGCTGCTTGCCTACATAATAATCATATACCTACTAATATAGTACAAGTAAAATACTAAGAGTAGAGGTATGGAATAAATAATCTCCTCTATAGTACAGAAGTACAACTTAAAACATGGTTGAAATGAGTGAGACTGGCTTAAGTGTGTATAGCAAGCAATGTATTTAGATTTCCCTTCCTTTGCACTAGTGCATTGTATTCTAATGCATTGCATTCCTTTAAAGAACAGGTACATAAGCCAAATCCAAGCCAAGTCAAGGTATTAAGAGGGTGAAATAGTTGCTGAAGACACTTGTATACACGATACATCTTTCATGTACTTCATTTGCTCAGGTAAGTATTAACAGTGCATGGAATAAAGTATAAGTAAGTTAAGTATGTAGTGCTAAGCCATAACATTGTTGTGAGCATCAGTTTTGGGCCAGGCAACTCAGGAAGAGATTCTTTCTATACTAAAACTTAGCACTGTGTACTTAGTTTGTTAGTTAGTAATGTATTTAGGTAAATCTGTAAGTACAGTATAAGCCGGGGAAGAAAATTGTTAAGAAAAGGGAACCAAGAGCTAAGAACCACCATAATATCCAATCCCATGCACCATCATCACATCAACATCATCGACGATGCATTCATTGTTGGATTTTTTACTGACTTTAACTTCTACTACCTACAGCCTTATCCTACTATAACCTACCCAACTTGACTAGCTTTAACTCGGTTTACTCGGTTCTCTCTTTCTGTTATTACATTTACATTGCTGCATTGCATAGAGACTTTAATACAATACAATCGGCTCATCGTCAGTAAGTGCAGGTGTTTACTACGATAATATGATTTTATTTTATATAAGTATACTACATAGCACATGGATTCTAGCTTTTTCCTTCGCATTGTAATACTATGTCGCTATCTACTACCTACATTATCATTAGTTTACCTATTGTTGCTGTTTTTCCATGCAATCTCCTACCTTTACCTAAGGTTCGTTCAGTTATTGTGATAACTAAAAATGGAGATACGTACATATGGCTACATAACTTCTTTTATGTAGCCGCAGCTGCGTTCAGCTATCCAGTTGCCTGTGTGTTTATTTTTATTTTTACAGGATTCAGCTCAGGATACCTGCTTTCCATCCCCTACAATCAAATAATTTATGTGTTCAGGCTATAGATCAGGGTCACTAAAGAAGAGACGGCGAGGATAATGTTTAAAAACTGGTAGCAGGAATTCTACCCGTTACAGAGGATTACACACCGGAATAACTGCGTCGAAAGTAACACAACAAAAGCTATAAATATTATGTTGCATGCAAGCAACTTCATAAGTTGATAGTAGTTAGTAGTATCTAGTATTTCATGATTAGCTTATACAGGTGAGAAATTAAAAATAGATTGGACTGTGTACTGAGCTATATATTTATTGTCTACCCTGTTTTACAACTTCTGCATTTCCGTTAACTTTGGTAAAGTTGCTGGTCTGCAATGGGCTTTTAAGGTAGACGTTGTCCTATTTCCAAAAGTCAACTAACACAATTCTTTGAAACTTTTACAACATTATTGCAATGGAAATAAACTGTAAAGGAAATAAAGCCTTCACGTTAATTGAGGCCAGATTTTGTGTAGGTCTTTGTAAATGACGGTCATTTAAAATTCCATATGAATTCCTAATATAGGAGGTCTCATCAAATTGTAGATTGTAATGTAAGTACTATAGGTATATGAAGGGCCCTGAACTTTCCCCTGAGTATTATCTGTATTTATGTAGTATTCCATAAAAATTCATCTACCCCATGAATTGTTATCGAAAGGATAAACAATGAAAATTATGCGTACGTACATAACAGCAGTTAGGGAAGAAAATACCGTATACCGTACTCACAATCAGTACTGTCCTGTCCATTTCATACGTCATGTCATCTTTCAAACACGCATACATTTGTAGCACATTGAACATTCTTTTGTTTGTACGAGGAAAGGTTAAAGACAAATCTCCGTTTGTATGCCAAGTACTAGGTAGTATGTATGCATAAATGCATAATGCATTGCATATTGTTTTACCGTACATTGTAGCTTTGGAATTCATTATAAACACCGACAGATCTGTCATTCCTCTGAACTGAAATGAGCGTAATTGTTTAGCAGTTTGATTTGGATGAATGAATCCTCCCGAAAGTATTTTTATGGCCTTGATTCTGTTCAAAGGATTTGGTCATGTTATGATGACATTAAGATTTAAGCCAAGCAGGTACTATCTGTAGTACCCCTCCTGTGTCTGTCTCCCCCCTCCCCTGATGATATTGTGGGGGATTTGGTTGCTGTACTGACTCAGGCTGACACCTTTTCCTCCCCTAAACTGTCCTCATAATATCCTTGTGACTGTGACCAAACCCTCAGTCACAAGTACAAGCAACAGTGGAGTGAAGTGAACTGACTCTTATAATGGTTTGAATGTCTTGTGTTGAGCCACATTCCTTTCTCCACTCCACTCTTCTATCTGTACGTTCTGTAAAGTCATACATTCCTTTCTGAGCTTGGTTTCTTTGGCTTTGGCTTATTCCCCTTCTTTTCTTGTTTGTCCCTCTTCTAACTTCTAGTAAAACATGTTAGTGTAGTCTGTAGCTGTAGAATATTATTAACTATAAAATAGTGTAAGTTAAAGTTAAGCTTATACTAAACTTAACTTCAGTATGTATGTATTAGAAACTAGAAGGCAGAAAAGGTAATACTTGTTGGTTTGCTGTTGCTATTGCTTTTGCTAGATAGATAGATAGCTAAGGTTTGTATGTTATACTGAGAAAGTATATACAGGGACCAGGTAGATAATCTTAAGTGGAAGAAATTTAAAAGTCCATCTCGTTGAGTACACAGTACAGATACATGGAGAATGCACTGATTTGAGCAATCTGCTCATCTCTGTGACAGAGAAATACTCTTTAAGATTAGTAACTCCTAAATTTAGAAGCTCTTAGATCTGTCTGCAGTAAAGCTTATCATTAAAGAAACTCATCTATGTAGCTGTATCTTCATATTAAGAAGATCTTTGTGCCGAGGCGACGATAGGAGAATAATAATAATATTTTATCTGTCTTTCTGCACAAGAACATAACTGCAGTCGACAAGCTAAGCCATGCCAAGACAGGGACAGGGATCCATAAGGTATAAAAATCCAAGTCACACCCTGAACACTGAATACAGAAACAGGAAGGTTTGTAAGTAGAAGGTAAGTTAAGTTAGCTTGGTGTTACATTAGAACAACAATAAAGCTAAGCAATGCTGCGAAGGTAGAAACAGCCTGAAGGAAAGGGTCGACTCAAACCAAAGCAACGATGGAAAAGATGGGGGCGCATACTTATCATCATCATCATACTACATACATATCGTAAATGTTTAGTATATTGTATAGTAGAAGTTAGAAGTATGAACTCATTTTGTACATTCTTTTCTGCTTTGTATCATTTCTATGTATATTGCATACAAGAAACTATTCTTTTCACATAACACAAACATCTTTGTTGCACTGGGTTGAATTTGCTTTGGACACAATATTGGTTCACATCACAGTCACAGTACTACACTCTACATTGCACCAGAGTCCACACTATATGAACCCAATTAACGGCAAGACAGGTAAAAGGTAACACTGCCTCTAGGCAGCCAAAGTAGTTGAACTAATTCGGCTCATATTTTAAATCCGTCAACTAAAGACACCCAAAACTTATATTCGAATTATTCGAATGTGAATAAGTATAAGCACATTTAAATGCATGAATGTAGACAGTACAGCGTAGATAACTATTTTCGGCTCCATTCACCAAACACCCCCTCATTCCATGCCAAATTTAGAATTGAATGCAAACGAAAGATAAAGTTGTAAGAAAGGAAACAGTGAGCAAAAGAGATTAAATTTTTTCTAAGCAAGCGGTTATTGTTATTAGGTAGCTACTAGCTATGTACTATAATTTTTATACCTACATACAATGTCCTTGGCTAACATGTTTAACTTTTTGTTTTAAGATACAAAAATGTTTTTCCTGTATATTATAAACATAATCGTATACAATACATAACAATTGAGAAGGAAATCTGGACCATTAAAGAGCTAGTAAAACCTACATTAGACCATAACTACTGTTTGCTTTGTTTACGCGTCAAAATCACATCGATTAGTTCACTTGAGGTGTTAGCTCATCAAATAATATTTTGCTAACATATTACATTCCCATTTGTTTTGTGTTTTATACAATCTTGCTTAAAAATCATGAGTGAAAGAATAAAGAATGCTATACCAGTGTGGTAATAACTAATTGATGAATTGCGTGTGAAGATATTGCGAATGAGTTAAACAGAATTAAGTAGCTTGTCTTGTCTTGTCACTACTACTGTACTTATCATGAAAGTACGAAACGAACCTATCGAATGGACATATTGGCAAATCCAAATTATATGTTTAGACTTGGAGTAAAATATGATCTATAGATGCAATATGCAATCACCAACCATCGTTGAACGAATGAACGAATCTTTGGTTTTACTTATTTACCTTTATGGATTATGCAATGCCATCTCAACTCAACCCTTTAATGTTTACTGAGGATTTGCTAAAATTCATCATCAAGGATTTGGATTGGAGATTAGAGATTACGTAATGTAGTGCACGATAAATGCGTTAACATTTTTCATTGTGCATTGCTTACAATAGCACCAGAGATTCCTATGCATTCAACTTTTCTATAAGCTGGTTCTAAGCTCTGGGTTGGTAGGTAGTAAGTTCACTCTATTAGTAAATCTTACAATTATTAGGTGCAAGCATTTTTTGCAGCACGATATAGCTAGATGTGATATAAATCAATCACCATAAGTACTATTCGTTATTGAAGTAACGTTTATAGCACGGCATCATTAAGATAAAATGTAAGTGATAATTTTTTATATGCAGATACCACTTTAGCTTTTACTAAACAGAGAATGTGTCCTGTGTAACAAGAGATGTGTTCCTAAGAATGTCGCAGCATATTACAAATAAATCCCATAATATTTTTTCGCTACCAATAATCGTAATTGCATAATCCTCATCATCATACTGCTATATACATTTAGTTATGTGGCAGTTCATTCATTAGTATAATATATCGACGATATTCGCAGGCACAATACTATACCAATACCTAATAACAAAGGCAAAATATTAAAGTATATAAAATCTTTACTGGATTTCTTTCATAAGAAAATCTACAGTGCGAATCTACCTAATCTTAGTACTTTCTTAACATATTCTTGGAAACCAAAGATATGTACATAATTTGTAGAAGACAGAGCATTAATAGACCATTATAGGTAATTGAAAGTCGGTTTTATCACACACTGTACAGTACATACTGTAATGAAGTTGATACACTAATACACATACCTGAGGTACAATTGTAGAAAATTATGTAACCTAATTAGTCATTATCATACAATTTTTGTGAAAACACTAGTGGCATTCAGTAAGGTGAAGACGAAACGAAAGGACATCAGAAAGAAGATTATCCCTATATAAAGGTCCCTCATGAATCTGAATGACTGATATAAAGGGTTAATTGTGTAAGGCAACTAAGAGAGCCTCATCCATATTGCACCTTCAGCGAAAATAATGGATAATCGTCTGCGTCTGCATATTGAGAAGTTATACCATTTTCCATGGTATATAGATGACTAGCGAGTTGCAATGATAAGGTTCTCCAAATCGGGAATTCATTCATTCGTACACCTTCTTGGATCATATACAAATGCAAATACTATTTGCAAATGTCTATAAATTGTCTATTGTCTAAAAGAAAAAAATCTTTATTACTAATCTGCAGGCTCTCGTTTCGTTGAAACTTACTACATACAAATATGCTGATTTGCATACATCGTAGGATTTGATAAGGCCGAAGTAAAATTGTATATAGCATGGGGATTGAAGCCGAAAACTTAGATTATGTACTAATCATTACGTGTCCAGAAGATTCGAATTGTAGAAAATAGTTACCCAATTCATTCATTCCGTTCAATTACCTGTATTTTTGTTTGCTCTAAACATAATAATTAAGTTCTAAATTTTACATATATGAGAATTTTATGTGTCTTCTACCTACCCATAATTGTATGAAGATATTCATAACATAGTAATACTAGGCATGAAAATGAGCGGACAATGAATATGAAAATTGTTAGTAACTATTTGCTATAAAAAATACATTTAGTATTAATTTAACCGTCCGTGTCTGTCAAAAAATCATTTGACTAGGTGTTCGACCATCTCACCACAAAATAATACGCAGTATGCACTTACATGTACTTAAATAGTTTTCATTTTATTGGCAAGCCAATCCAATAAGGTAGTAAAACAAATACTTAAAACTTTAGTATGTTAATATGCATAATATACAGTACTGGTAACTTTTTTACATACTTACGTACGATGAGTATGTACACAGTATTTTGTGCTCGTTGTTAGCTAAGTAAATAGCCTATCAACTCCACTATGAAATTAGTTAATGTTAAAAAATGACTAGATAGTCTCCATTTTTTAAACGCAACACCTAAGAAATTGACTTAATTTAGCATAATGATTCAAAGGTAGGGTTCCGATCGTATGGGACACTTATAAAACCCTACCACATTTAGAAATTTCACAAATTGAACGAGATATTTTAACGAATAAAAATTGGTATTAACACAACAATGCAAGGCGAATATTGCACAAAAATAACAGGATATTTTTGAATATTGTCAGCCTCAATACAACAATATTTTGCAAGTGGGAAAAAAATTAGCAAAAATGGGAATTAGTAATAAAAATTATTTTTGAGTTCACTTTCGAAGTCTTTTCTTTCATTATGTAGCGCTGCCCAATTGAAAATAAAGGTTTTCCACCACTGATAATCATTCACCTGCCTCGTCAGTTGTTTGCAGATTTATTTTAGCGATATCTCATCTCCTCAATGTACAAAACAAAATAAAAATTCAATTGATATATTTCTGCCCCCTCTATCCCTCTTGAACTGATGATTTACTATTAAAATACATAATATTACCTATTAATTACATTTATAAATACTGTGTTTACAGATCATTCTATTCAATATACAGCTGTTCTGAAAAAGTCTGAATATAATTCAGGACGGTGACAATTGAGTTCAATTTCAAATTCAACTTTGATAGAAATTAAAATAATACATATTCATTAATTAAATTCTTACATAAGACTCGTAAAATGGAAATGAATTTGCAAAGTTTATGTATGGACTCATTGACAGAACTATTGGTATAATATGCAGTTAAGGAACTACCTAACTATTGTTAAGTTAAGTATTTAATTGGTAATTAGAAATATTTAGGGCACATATTCGCATGTAAACTTTGTACGATTTTTATCTTGAATTACAAAAGGAGCCTCCGCCACGGAAAATGATTATTTTATTATAGGAATGTTTACACTAAATAGTTTTTGTAACATTAAAAAAGAGGAGACAGACAAAGAGTGTTCATATAATTTATTAATTGGTGGGGACAGCCGTGGGGACAGCCGTGGCGTTATTAGCGTTCGCGTCGTTGATTTCATCCACTACGTCAAGCTTTGCTTTCTTCGCTGCGGGCATGCCGCTGTTACTGTACTCATCTTCGTCATCTCCTACGTCATGACTGTCGCCATTGTTTCGAGAATGGTCAACAGCTATAGAAAAACAAGATGCAATTAGTCCAAATTCTCTTTATTTGTTTCAAGCTAATAACCAATATTGGAATCTTTAATAACTTGTCGAAAACCAATTTTCTTACCGCGAATAAACGCATCAGTTGAATTTGAATCTTCACCCTTTTCGGATTCGGTAGCAAAATTGGAATCCTCATTCGCAAGGACTGAAACAAAAATTAACAAACCATTGCATAAGATATAATTACAACAAATTGCAATCGAAAACTTGGTATTCATTCATCCCAGCGAGATGTATCATTTGATCTGAGCTTAGCTACTAATTACTAACGTCATAACCAAAAGCCTACTATATATTTATCTGAAATCCACGACATAACACAGTTTACTTAAATCAACTAATTGAAATCATTGTCTAAATGTATCAATTCTCCTGAAACACAGAGCAAAAGGAGTTCTTTCGTAGTCAATGTAATACAATACAATATATTATAGGGAGCTGCAAGGTCACAAGCGCCAACAAATATTTATTACGCTATTTTGTGAAGTAATATGACTGCGCAACACAAATGGTGTAGTTAATTGGATTTTGATTTTTATAAGCTCATCTACGTGTATAACGTTCCACAGAATTATAATTATAATAATGTAGAGAAGACAAGAAAAATTGTATTTTCCTATGTATTATTATCTTTAGTGCTACCATAACTTTTATTCCTACTTTGGCAAACGCAAACTACAGAGGCAACCCCCATCATATATCGACATCGACACCCAACACCAAGACATAATAGCCACTTGATACAGCCACGACAAGTCAAGAATGTCCCCGATTATAGCATAGGTATAATTACCTGGATTTAGTAACCCTTGGTTAGAGTTGGAGTCATCAATAAGTTCCTTGGAATCAGACGAAATGGTAGAACCCAACGAATCTTCCTGGTGGGCCGCCTATATAGGTTTAGGTTAAATTAGATTTCAAGAAAAGGTTTTGTTTTCACAATTCTCAATGAAATAAAATAGTTAATTATCAAAGCTTGCTTACGAAATCGTCAGGCATATCTTGTAGCATATTGGGTCGATGTGTCAAAAGAATATGGTGAGTCCACAAGGCCAATTCAACTTGATGTGGATTCCATTCGTCTGGTCCTCCTAACCTTTGCACCGCTTGTCGAATATGCTTTAACATTTCTAGATATTCTTGTAGCGTGTAGTCAATTCCTTCTATTTCCGGCACAGCCGCTAAACATTCGTCTGCCATAAAAGCAGCTCGGTCTGGGGCTGCCGCAGTCACAATTGCGGAAGCAGTGGCAGGTCCTATACCCTGTAATTTTTCAAAAAATTCAAGCTGGTAAAGTATCCATTTCGTAAATATATATTAAATTAAATTGGCATAATTAAAACTATTTAAGGAAACTAACCTTAAGATTACATAGATACTGAATGGCAGCCGCTAGGTCATCCTTTTTGAACAGGGCACGAAATGCCTTTCTTGACTCTTGTTCGACTACTCGAGGAGAGTTCATTGTGACAAGTTCCTTAAGTCGCGGCCGAAATTTACCTCTCTGTATTTGTACGTAAAAATTTACAATTAATTAATTTAATTGGTGTATTTACTATACTAGGTTAATTTGTATCATCACTAAGTGATGTCATTTACGTTAAGCATTACTTTAATAAGGTAAATAACTTACAGCGAGCTTCCATTTCATTGTGGTAACAAGTTCATCGTGAATGATGTGTGGATCCTTCCCCCTAGCCTTAATTTTTGATGGAAAATCTTTCTGATACCTATGGAAAAAGAAATAAAGTTACTTTAATACGTGGAATTTAAAATGTATACAATGTTTACTACCTCAAAAACTTAATGTAAATCTCTGAAATTGCTCCTTTTCGAATTATTTAACATATCAGAACTTAGAACACAATTATAATTTCAAAACGCCTTTGAAAAATGAAGATAGATATATTATACTTTTGCCCTTAGCTAATGTCTTATCTTCATATAATGGAACAATACCAATCAAATCAGGCAGTGTGTAAAAAATCATGTTTTCGACATATCCACATAGAATCCCTTACGTATAAAAGTATTGATAACGTACCGATTCCAACAAAAAGTACAAAAATGTTCTTACCACGTATCAAGTTTGATAAGTTCTTGTGGTTTTTTGGATTTAGATTCAGCCTTGATCCGTAATGCCTCATCATAGAGGCTCAGTACATATCTGCAAAACAAAAGTAATCAATACTTGAAAAATTTTACTAATAAACTTACAAATACCTTATTTCTTTCTAATAATGACTTTACGTTTCTACTATCAAAAAAGTGTCGCATGCATGCATATATATGTAGTACCTACGCCTACATGTCATCAGTATCATTCATATGCGCCAATTATTTATATATGAATGCATATATATGCAATTATCTCATTTGGCTGGATTGGAAGACAACCTCAAAATCATTTACAAATAATTTCACTATGTATATTTTGCCCTGCCTATTAAGTTATAATATTTTAGACTCTTGGATATGTAATTAAGAAATTCAGATTAGATTAATTGGTTATGGTTAATAGGAAAACATATCCATTTAAAACATGTTACAGAACTAAAGGGGTATTATAAGATATTTGTATTATATTTATACCTAATGTATTATATTATTGGCTATTGCTATCCATAGCAGCTAGACGCTAGGGCCGCTAGACTTACTTATTTTACTGGAGCTGGATGGATAACATAGTGTCGTGCCACATAGTATGCTAAATACGCATAAATACGACTATATTTATTTGAATTAATACATACTCATTCACTAATTCTAATTCTTGTAACTTGGTAAGAAAATAGTCATAATCTCATAATATGAATTTTGTGCACTAAGGATAACAAGATATCTTATGCACCTATCTGTCCTATTTTAAGCAAATACATGGAAATACATAATAATACATATTAATGCAAATTACCCAATCAATCACATTTCAGCGTAAGCTTGTGATATTACACGGTTAAGTGACAAGTGCAAGTGTAATCATATACATAATGCATTCAGATGTAACGATGTTGAATGTAATCATCATACCGACCGAATAATACCCATCAATAAATGTTTGGTACACAAAGAGGCGTATGCAGAGTGGTAGTATGTTTTATGCACTTGTTTGTAGAACTTGTAAATGTGCATAAGTAGTACATGTACAATTACATTTTTACATATTACGTAAGAAGGAGAGAGTCTGAGTCAGGCCAGGCCACAGCAGGCCAACATTATACTATTAACGTAAACAAAGAAAACACCTAAACCTAAACCCAAGTCAAAGCCTAAAACTACTATATAACTATACTACTGTTACTACTACAGAGTATTATTATCATTACTCATTCATTCTTTCTCTGCCTGCTATATATGTAAAGCACTTAAAAGCATAGGACGACTCCGGCCGACTCGACCTTCCTATGTCCCTGTCCCTACTACTAAACTAACTATTAGTATAAAATAGGTTGATATGATGATGATGCATGCATAGTTGGATAAGTTGGATTGGAGATAGAGAAGTTGGGTGAAGTATATCAGTGTAGCGTACGCGTGGAAAGAAGACAGTAGATGAGTAGACTGTAAATGGTAAGCAGTAAAGTAAATAGAGTGAAAGCTGAAAAATCACCTGAATTGTCCAGCGGAGCCTTTGGTGAGAAATGCGGCGGTAGTGATCTCGCTCATCATCTTGAATGGTCCGAGAGAGAGACACACAGGGAAAAGAAGTTCTTCTGTTCTGTCTGTCTATTAGTACAGCACAGTACGGTAGTCTACGAAGTGTAGTATACTTCAATACACCACGTTGACTTAAACTTTACTCTACTTTTCCTTACTTAACTATTATCAGAAGAACTATAAAAAAGAATACAAGATAGGCTGCAGCTAAATAGCAAGAACCAACTTATACTCTGTTCTGTTGACACTTTGACAGCAGTCAGTCAAGTCAGTTCAATATTCACAGACAGAATTTGCCGATCATCCACTTCTACTGCTCTCCAGTCACGCAGTTAAAACAACCTCTTTCTGTATAAAACAAAATCATAAAACACGGTTAGACTACCATAATTTAGGCATTTTTTTACAAATTGCATTAAACTTATATACCTTCGAGAATTAAGCCCTAATTTAACTACCTAATAGAAAAATACTATTTAAAACATAAAATCCGAAGGAATTAAAAGTTTTCTTAAGATTAATTTGTAAATAAAATAAATTTTGAACTTTTTCCAAAAAAAAATTTAATTTAATTTTACCGAATAACTAATTATAAGACTAAAGGTGTGTTTCGTATTCGTATTTGCAAAAACTAAAACGTCCCTAAAAATGTAGAAACAAAAACTAAAAAGATTGACTCTAATAAAAGAGTCCGCATCTACGAAACGAAGTCCACCCACACCATGCACACTCACGCTATTCCTTTAGAAGTTGTAGAAGATCATCATCATCAGGAAATAATAATAGCGAAAAGGTTTCTTTTATTTTCTATGTTACATCCTGCCTTCCTTCGTTTCTGGTCTTATCCTTAAGAACATTTGTTATGTTCTTATGTGTAGTATTTAAAGGAATATGAGAGTAGTTGCAGTGGCTGGTAAGGATAAGGAACCGCTCTAGCTGTTAAGTTCTAGCACTCACTCAATTCAACTTCAACTCACTATCACCAGAAATTGTTCAAGTAAAGAAGTACACATTACCTTCTCGTATATGGTTAAAGGGAAAGATCGGGTGGCTGTGATGTGATGTGACTGTGGCTTTGCTTTGGCTGGACTGGAAGAATGATGTTATAACGGAAAAGCACATTCGGTCGTCTTCTGTTTCCGCTGTTGGTTGATCTTCTTCTTCGTCCGTCGGTGCGGTGATCTGGTTCTGATTCTAATGTGATCTGTCGGCTCACTGTTCAAGACTTCAAGATCCCTCACTTCCAACTCCAACTTCAGTCAGTCAGTCCAGTTCCAGTCCACTTAATTTTTCAGGTTTCTCTCTTTGGAATTGTAGATTTTGAACTACGAAGACACGGTCCTCATTGTCATCTTGTTTGACAATTGTGGAATCTAAATGAGTAGAATTTCAGTTGAGTTAAGGTCAAATCTGCCACAGAAAAGGAAGGCAAGGCACTAAACTCCAGTTCAGTTCAACCAGGTCGACTCATCTACTTACTTTACTTTACTTTAGACTTTAGCCAACTTCTTCTCTCTTGTGCTTTAGCTTTAGCTTCAGCTTATGTGTCTCTATTCTCTGTCTGTAATGTAAAGTCTGTATAATATTCTCTCTTCCAAAACTCTAAGTGTAGAAATCCTGTATGTAAAATGTAACTAAAGTACTGCAGGAGCCAGAATACAGAATACAGTACAGTACAAACTACAAAGTAGTAAAGTCAAGTAAGTAAAAAGCTGTATTCTCTATTCTATGTATGTCTATGGCTGTTTCACTGTTTCACTGTGTACTCTTTTCTGATGACGGCTCGGCAGGCCAGCATAGCAGGCCAGGCTTGCAAGGCTACTTTACTTTACTTTAGTTTACTTCGGCTGGCTCTCTCAGACTTCTCCAATGTAAAATGCAATGTAAAAGCTGTATTCTATGTGAGTTTCTATTCTCTGTAGTTCTATCTTCTATCTTTGCTCTCTTCTCTACTTATTTAACGTACGTAGGTTTTGGTTAGTCAGCAGACTTCGTTTCGCCGTATTCACTATTACATTTTCTATGTTCTCCTGCACTATAATATAGCTTTATACACATACTTTGTTACTTTACTTTACTTTAGTCACTCTTTTCGATTCTCTCTGCAGCTGTGGCTGGCTGGCTTGGCTTGCTTTGCTTGGCTTGGCTGCCTCCTTCCTTAACAAACTTCCCTCTGCCTGCCTGTTTCTCGATTTTATATGTCTGCCTGCACATTGCACTGCAACCGTGCCTTTGCCGTGTTCTGCTAAGTTAAACTTACACTACAGCATAGCATAAAGCAGAATTTTGACCGTGTGGATCGCATGGAATAGGATAGCAGAAGGTACCAGCAACCAAGCAAAAGCAAACCAACCAAATGAAACCCAACAAAGGAACAGTCAGCAGCAGCATCAGCACCAGCACCACTCAAATACATAGAGAACCCTATCTCTCTATGAGAATCGAAAATAATATAATGAACGATGCGATGAACGAACGCAAACGAAGCGCAGTAAAATCATACAGGGGCGTATCCACAAATTATGTCCCAATATCCTTGGGGAGCAGGGGCTCATTTCTAGGATAGAGGGTA
>JAQFYC010002750.1:0-23873 GCA_034694165.1 Tomocerus mixtus | reverse complement strand
TGCCCTATCATTCCAGGTCACTGGTTCGTAAGAATTTATGTATGTTGGCAATTTAGCGTACAAGATCTGCTTTGATAACTGTCTAATATGTAGTAACCCTAAAACCAGTGTTCATACCACAAAACACCCACAAAATAGCTGTGCAGATCTCAAATAATAATATTTATTTAAGCATTGCTGGGTATGTATCCAAATCAGATATTGAATTATAAATAAACTATATTCTACCATTTCTACATAACCATAGTACTTACATAAATTAAAATTAAGTGCATGGTTTAGATTTTAAACAGCAAATAGTTAATATGTATAAATGTTTAGTAACTTCGGTTAACATTTTGATGGGCTGCCACTAAAATCTGATTCCCTGAAAGAGTTACGTATTACTTACAAACTTTATAATATGGTTACCTCACTATATACTTAAATATATATGTACCTACGTACCTTCATATACCTACTTGAAAAGAAAGATCAAAATGTCATCATTTGATGTAGAATTTTACCTTACTAAAACTCAATGTATGTATTTACATGTTTTATCACGGTAAAATAGAGTAGTCTAAAGAAAATAATGCAAAGAAAATATGAGTTCAAGGTTGCACTACTTATATAAATGTAAGTAGATGAAAAGGCTGCACATTGACTTTGGTGTTATTGAACTACGTAAACAAATTCTGATCATGACTCATGTTGATTTGATTCTGCTGACCCTAACCACAGTACACTTTGTATTTATATTTTATAATTTATATTGACTTGTTTGAAAACTGCTAAAACGCTTTTATACACAGTACTTAAACGCTGATACCGCATTGGGACAACTTTGTCCTGCATTCCAAACTATGTGTCATTACTTGATCATAAAATTAGTTACAAATAAGACAATGCAACTATGCAACAAAGCCCAATAACTTTATTACAGGAATAAGACAAAGTAAGAAAACATGTAGATACACATTAGATATCTTGTAGATACACATCTTGTGCATTTATGAAGCGCTCCCCTCAAAATTTAGTTCTCCTTCATATCTAGATAAGCTAAAAAATACATTAGGAAGTTACATGCATGGATTAGTAAAGACGTTTGCGTTTCCTCTAATCTTAATAGCTGCACGGTTAAATATAGCAATGCTAATATCTTCATCCTGAGCTGCAGTTAACGTAAGCATATATAAATGTAGTTGTAATATCAATATTTATGCATGAAAATACATATAAATCGTAGTACAGATGTAGATGTAGATACAAAATGTGCTGAGACTTGAGTGGGACTAGATTGCAATAATTAAATCATGCTAGGATATGTTGTACCTACCTAACATCATTGCCTGCCATATTGTATTAAACTACAGGATGCTATACTAGGGGCATTTTTAGAGATCAACTTATGCAAATCAGCTTCACTAATATTCCAGAATAATATTCACGATCACGTACATTTTCAATGTCTCGGCTCCTGCGACAACTATTACCATTTTAATACTGTGGAATATACATGTGTACTTTGTTATAACTTACTAGTAATAAGTAACCTCTACCACTACAAGGAATATTTGGTTTGAAGAGTAAATATTTACTTACCAAAATACTACTATAGCTTGACTTGTCTTATGAATTGCAATAAGAACGGAATTGCGTAGGTACCTACTGCGTGTTAATTTAAGTTAAGCTATAATATGTCTATCCGGATATTAAATGGCTGAAAATCCCCTTTATAAGAATACTTTGTCCGTTTGTCCGTCCGTACATACATGGACACCTTAGTTTTGACAGAGTTTACCGATTCCGATATGGGATTTGGACGTGACGAAAGGGTCGTTACATGGACCAAGTCAGCTGGTCACAAATCCACTCAGTTATGGCCAAGACCACCAAATTATTAAATTAACAGGTGGTGTTATGCAAACTACCTATGCTAATTTTGGATTACCAGACAAATTAATACTAAATTGTTCTAATGTATCGTTTAAATTATTGTCATCAACAAAGCTGCAACTTTTAACCACTTAGGGACATTCGTTTTGCAATGGTTTATTTCCTATTGAAAGGCATCTGTAATTAAAACATGAATGTACATGCTATATTGGGTAGATTGTATAAACATGTAAATCTTATAATTATGGATACGGATTATGAGTTCCCCATTTATTTATCACAGAAACGAAATATAAATAGGATTATTACATGCAAGTAAGCAAATCTTCAAATCAATATCATAGACTTCTTATTTAGTTAGGTACTTATCATTAGCAAGACCAAAATGATGCAGAGACTGTTATGTAATGTCTGTAGTAAGTACAGATAGTTACATGTGTGTACATATTTAGTGAACATTGAACAAACTCTGACTGGAAATCAAACAATAAGCAGACTAGACACATTATACATACTGAAATTGTTGGTAATGCTACGGCAGCAAAACCGATATGGATAGAAATAAGATACAGTATAAAAAACATTGGCGTGAAAATCCAATTTAAAATTGCTTCATTAAAAATAAATAGTTAGTGAACCAAGTAAAGTAATCAGTTCAGCTTGTAGCAACTGGTATTTACATGTATTTATTAGCTTAAGAAAACATTGTTACGTTCATTTACATTACTTTACTAGAGTATATAAAGCTCAAATACGTCTCAGACAGTATTCACTTGCAATTTTTCAAGCCAAAAATATACGTGTATTTTATATATTTTTGCCTACTCTCAACTCAGAATTTAATAAATATTCTTAACATTGGACTAGCTTTACAAGTGAACATTTACTGATTACATAGGGTAAGCTAATTGGGTTTGGCACATTACATTCATCTCAAAATATGTATAATGCTTATATTTATTTATCTAATGGTAGTTTCCAACTTTCCAAATTTATAAAACAGAGAATTTATTGGTAATATCGTATAAAATAATCGTAACATAAAAATAAAGTGAAAAAAATGTAATCTGTAGGATATATTTAATAATTTTATTAACTACTTATTATAGGTAATATTTATAATATAATATTCGATTACTACGTAAACCTTAACTATAATTGTGATTTTTATTCTGGTTTTCAGGTTAGAAAAATAATTCCAAAAGAGTGAAATGCTGTGATGACGTAGACAAAGAACAAAGGGAACTGTAGGGACTGCCGACTACCACAAGCCACCAATCACTGGCGAGTACTAGCCTAATATAATGCCATTTGTGAGTGGGTATATTTCTACCAAAGATTTTATTATTATTTTAGCATAAAGTAGAATAACAAGAATTTCAAAACACGCCAACGCTATAGATAAGCCCAGAAGTGTAGTTTTATGTTAGCTATTTATAGCTTTATTGTTTCATCTCAACCTTGCCTGGATAACTAATGATAAGCGACCTAAATCATTAGTATCCATGATATTTTTAGTAAGTATATATTTATTTTCTACCACTATGAACTATACATTCAAAAGAAAAACACCCCGACGGATGATCAAACAAAGAGTGTGAACTCATTTCAGTGAACAATATTTTCTGTTTTACAAGAGAACTGCCAATTTGCAATAAATAAATATTCAATGCAACCAAGTTGTTAAACTTTTCCTGTGGTCTTAAACTGTGCAGTGGAGCGACGATTGTGAAAAATATTGTCGTTTTGCTCCATGAAGTAATCCTATTTTAATTAATTGCCATCAAACCAAGTATATGATAGAAATAAGCAAACTTTACACTCTCAAAAACAAAAACCTTATAATTATTATTGTTCAAACGGTAACAAGAAGAATATATCATTATAATATACCTCGTTACATGCAGCTACAGATACTACCTACTATTATAAGGTACGCTATCTTTTGTCATCTGTAAAATATTTATACAATGTTACTATACCTTGTGGTTCCGATTACAGATACTGTGAATGAATTCGCATGCATATAAATATCATATTAATAGAGATTAAATACAAAATTGTAAACTTTTTATTAATGGAGAACCTTAAATTGATAGAATATATTTTTAAATATATAAAGCTTTCCCTAATTCAAAAATTCATGTCATTATTCATGCGGAATATAACGCTTATGTTTTGTTTCTCTTTGACATTTTCTATGACGCAACACTTTGTTAGATTTTTTTCATTCCACCTGAAAAACGTTTATGTTATAATAATAAATAGGGCATATCAACAACAAAATGCTTAAAAGTTTTACAAAGGCCTATAGTTTACAGTAGATAATCTTCTTCTGCAGTAATTGCTACCAATTAAGATAGCAGTTTGATAATGCAACTGCAAATTGCAACTGTATCTGGAAAATTTTTTGACCCGTGACTGTACTCAACACTCGTAGAATTTAATGAGTGAAGAGTTTACCTCTGCCATGTAGTAGTCCACTATATAATCTCAATGAGAAATTTTTAAAGCAGAAGTAAAATCTATTATTAAAGTCTAACTATTGTAGGCAACATTTAAGCCAGAGATTTCATACCGAAAAAGGTGATGATATAATTGCAAGGAAAACATTATACAGTTGAATGGGCTGTGCGCTATTTTTGTAGCCGTTTTTTAGGTATGCTAAGGAAATAAAGTAAAACTTTTGTGTAAAACTTTCAGTTCTAGCTAACATGAAACTGTATTCAGGTCTTTCAACCAAGAACTACACTGTTTCAGTATTATAATATATAGAAATATAGTTTTTTCTCGTGCCCCTCTCACTCCAATGTGAAAGTGGAACGAAAAATAATGAAACTTGTTTTTTGAAACGAATGTAGTAATTAAAAATAGTTAAAGGAGTGAGAAATTGTGCACGTCCACGAAATAGTGGCAATGATAATTGTGTTTGAATTTTGTTTAATTGCTCACCGAAAACTGTGTATGAATTGCTAAATTGTTTGCAATGTTTATCTATCTATCTAAAATTAGAAATAGAAATCTATGTCAGTTTTTTCAGTTTCAAGTTAAGTTTGTCGTTTGTTGTAGGCTGTAGGAACTTTAGGGTTACTCCTATAAATTATATTAACTAAGTGCGTCTTTATTGCGCAAACTGCATTAATGATAAGTGCTGCATAGTGCATATCTACTATTTACGTAATACTATACTATACTATGCATTTCAACAAGTGTACCTATATAGTCTAAGTACAAGATCAAAATGATAATGCTCGTAATACATAAGATGAGGAAGTAATATATTTGAAGAAATAAGTTCGCTTGTTATTTAAGAAAAAACTATCCTACATAACATTGTGACTGTTGAGACGTAGAGCGAAAATGTATTTAAAAGAAAAATGTAAAAGCACTCTTTGTCCCCTGCTTTTACTTAAGAAGTTGTACCTACACTTTGTGTATAATTTAGAAGACAAGTGTTTTTTCTTCTGTATCTTTACTTCTACGTCCTATTGTGTACCTTACAAAGTTAAACGAACGCTTTTAGTATATCATAGAAAACAGAATACCTACAAAATTCCCTGCATAGTCTATTATAGAAGAAGGAAAATAATACGAAGCCAAGCCAAGCCAAGCCAGGGCAAAATAATCTTGCATAATACAGGAAAAAGAAATCTGTGAAACTTTTCTGTCAGTTTATAGAACTTGGGAATTATCGTGACTTCTAGTGCAGAAACTGACTTCACTGAAGACAACAACTCCTAAACTTTCAAATTACAACTCTTTTCTTACTATTCAGCTCTAAATTATTTATGCAAGTTTCCTTTTTCCCATTTAAGACAGGGTATGTATGTATATGGTTAAAATTAAACATTGTAGGTAAAAGCGGAATCTTACAATCGTAACATAGTACATAGATACTCTTCTTATCTTTAGATATTGTTTGCGTTATTACCCTTTACAAGCTGTTTCCTAACACAAAGGTATTATTAGTACTTTAGCGAAAACAAATAACTTCCAATTTCACAGGCCAGGACAAACGGTGCAGAAAATGAAGTTTAGAGGATGTCTGGCGCTCTAATTAAAGAATATTATCAGAGTAAATGTAGGAAGTGTCATAAACTTTGAATGATAGAATATAAATTAAAAGAAGTGATGTACTCATTTTAGTTTTACATTTCCTTAAGGGTGTAACTTTGTGGAAAACGCTCTATTATTTAGTTTCAATAAACCTGAAATTGAGTCATTCATTTTTAAATTGTTTTATTCTTACTTTTAGTTTAAAGAGGATATTTCCATGAAAATAAACTGACAGGATCACTCTCTCTGTCTGGGAAACAATATTCAAGAGTGTCAATCAACTAAAAACTTGTCCAACTCAACAACCTTCTCATCCAGTTCTAAAACAAAGGAGCTAACTTATTAAACAGAGTCATGACTACATTAATGGTGGAAAGTGAAGAAAATTTATTGATAATGGAGCATTATACGAGCGAAAGTTACTTGGACGACTACTTTAACCTTACCTTGAGAGAAACCAGCAGTCATTACGTAAATGCATCTGAAGTGGAATTCACCAACACGAGGACTTTCGGTTGGGGAGACGTCGCTTTAGTTTCCCTATTTTGCTCCATTATTGCAGGAACTGTGGTAAGATGCTTTCTCCTTATTATCGTTACGAGTTAGATAATAGTCTGTTTATCAATATCTCAAATCAAACCAGTCAAGCCTGAAACATTTTTACCTACTCACTTAATACAATTATGTTGAGACCACAAAGTAGAGTATACCGAGTAAACCAACCTCAAACTTTCTCAACCTCCGTCGTGGAACCTTAGAACATCCAACTCAATAAATAATTTCACAAAATGTTTGTTTGTGCATACCAATACAATTAAAAATTTAATTTTTTGAAATATAGGGCAATTGAACAGTTGCATTTCAAAAAATTAGATTACAATAGAAAATTGCACAACTTTTTTATTCATTTCGTGAGTCGAGAGCTAAGGTTCACCTGAGCTGTCTTGAGAGATGTTACACATAACTGCAGACAGTTCTCCGTCGTGCACACATTTTCATACTTAATATTGTTTGAACGACGAAAAAAGAAAGTAAAAGTTTCAAGAGAAATGATCAGGGAAGGGTTATCATAGCTATACGTCAAATATTAAATATGCAGTCATATTGGGCGGATTTATAAGCTTTTGGTTGGCATAGGTTCAGTGAAAACTTCCTGCAGCTTTCTTTTCTGTGTAAATAGTTCAGGAAAACTTCTGACTAATTACCTCGTTAAGAAAGATCTCGTATCCTTTAGTGGCACATTTATTGTAAAATGCAAACCACATAAGTAAACATATATTCTTCTGCTATCGCCTATAATTGAATATTGAATTGTTAATGCGGTACAATCTATGTACAGGGAAAAGAGCAATGTTCTTTGACCTTGCAATTGAAATGAGAAGATAGTTATATAAGTAGATTCCCTGGTAGTCAGTTTTGCAATTTATAGATAAAGCTAAAGACTCTAAATAGAAAATTTATAAGGGAATCCGTATCAGCAAGAAATTACGACATACAATACATAATACTATGCTTGTAGACGGACCTCCAACACAGAAGATCAAAATAGACAATATCTGCATCCTTTTGGCAGATGGCTCATGTGCTTAGACAACAGAATATGTTGCAAATATATTTAACTTACTGTGATTATCGATTTCCCATTATTTACTTTAATTTCTTGAATGAAACACTGCACAGTATGTATTTATTTCATTCACTTTCTAACAATATCTATAATAGCAAGGGCATCAACAACAACTTAACTACCTAAATTACCATTCTAGATATCTCCAGAGATCTACCATTAACTAATAAGCATAATATCCACATTAACCACAATTATGAAGTATCAAAAAGAGACACCAAATTTATGCATGAGAATACTTAGATAAGCTTCAAACCGACAAACGATATTTGGCATACATATTGTTACACACATAAAGTTTGTAGTTTGTATTATGTCACGTGAGTTTATTGATATAATATATACCGATTAACTGTAAGTTTAACTAATATGTCATCTTGCTCCCCTTGCCCCAGATCAGTTATAATGATGATGTAGGATCAGTGAACTAGCTACTTAATTCTCCAGTTGTGGAACTATGACCTAAAGCATCCAAAGTGTACATATGATGACAAATTGTTCATTAATTCATCCCCAATTACGGTTGCAACTCTATTATTTTGGCCCTTAATTGGATTGCATAAGGGGATATCCCAATTGTGAGTTATAAAAACCACTATATAACGGAGCTGCAGTAATTCTCTTAAAATTCAAATAGTCAACTTATACAAAAATCATATATGAAAAGCAGGAGAAAGTACATGCTAAAAGAGAAAGCCGAGAATAGTTTATATTTCCGTGTTAAGACTACACACACACACACACACCTGACATTAGTACAATTCGTAATGAATTGTGCACATTTAATGCAATTCAATCAATTATTGATGAACCACTGCGCTGCAAACTAATCTATAACAAATATGTATGTATGTATAATATGTGGTAACCGATACATGCTGTTCATGTTTGTTTAAAATGTCATATTATTTTGTAGGCTGGAAATGCACTGGTCATTGCTGCAGTTGTCACTACCCGGCGGCTCCGCACAGTAACTAACTGTTTTGTCATGTCATTGGCCGTTGCAGATTGGCTTGTCGGAATGTTTGTCATGCCTCCAAAAGTTGCACTCTTCCTTGTCAGTAAGTTTATTGTTCCTTTACTATATCATCTAATAAATTATAAGACACACATACTATGTAATGCTTTACCTGCATTTATGAAGTATTTAAGATTCGAGTTAAGTGTCAGTAGTGTGCAATGCAGTTTTCGTATTATTCTATTTTGAGCAAAAGTGAAAGCTATATAGGAACCCTATCGTATATTATGCAGATTCTTTGGTTAGGATAATGAAAACGGATGCATAAAATGAAATAAAAAAGTCTAGACAGAAGTAAAATGCAAGTGTAAGATGAATACTTAATTCAAAATCTTTTCCATGTTGAAATGTTGTAAAAATAATCTAGGTGTGTAATATAAGTGGATTTCTACACACACTAACTGATTACTATTACTAAGTACGTCTTACAAGAAAATTTCAAACAGGGCAGGGCAGCCTGGGTGTATCAAAGAAATGTAAATCAATCTAGGACTATAAAGAGTTTGGGGAATTAGTTTGTTAGCCTTAACATTGCATCCACGTCAGTAATTTCTAATAGTATATTCTGCAACAGGAAGGCACTCACTCACAGTCATCCTCAGTGCAAGTGCAACATCTTACGTCCATAAAATACAAAGGTAATAAGCTTTCACTACTATTACAGCTTGGATTGAAGGTGGTTCTGGTTCGGCGTCAGGTTGCAACTCGCTTTTACGATTATGTGGTTTCCTATTCTTATCTACGTCAAAAAACCACCGGATCGGAAAATTCATCTACACCACAATAAAATCCCCACAGAAGCTACCTTCACTACCTAGCTTAGCTATAATATTATGATCAGATGATAAATAAATAGGCTCACATACTTAGAACCAACTCTGAAATAACTTAAGGGCACGGGTATTTGTAATACACTTCTACATAGAAACTAGTAGCACATATAATAGTACAGGTAGAAGTATCTACATTATCGAAAGTACATATAGTAAAGTAGCTTCATACAAAAGCGAATGCAATGTACAGATAGTTACATACAGACTAGGAATATCCGATTTTACACTTTGCACTTTTCAATTTACTTGCACTACTAGTATGGGAGAACGCATAAGGAACTAAGGAAGATTTTCTACACGACATGATAAGTTTTTCAAGGTAGGTGGGTGGGTAAAGGTAGTAGGGCATAGAAAATAATAAAACTTCTAGGCGTAGCAGGCAACATACTTATATATTATAAGTTTATAAGCTATAATGCGGTTTATGCAGTAAGTAGCTGAGTTGATTGTGTAGAAAGGCGAAAATATTCATGCATGATATTGAAAAGCGCTCAATACTTTGCGAAGAGCCATTCTCACAAAGTTGTGTCAGATAGTCGAGGGCTGTTAGCAGCAGTAACAGTGCGGTGATAGTTTAATAGAAAAAAGAAATCGTGAACGGATTTTTAAATAAAAGATAACAGTTTCCCAATTGTGCAGGAAAAGTAAAGTCAAAGTACAAGTGAAGTTGGTTTCGGTTGACGTTAAATGTGACCTTCTCGTGAATGTGACAGTTCTGAGTTGAAGCATGGAGAAGAATATCGTCAAATATTGTTGCTCAGTCAGTGCAGGTAGTCTGTCCATTGTATCTACATAATATGAGTATGCTGCCTATGGCGTATAATAAAATATTATGCATTTTAATATAAATACATACTTATATTAAACTACTTATGATATGTATTTAGTATGTGAACATTAAATTGCTAAACGGAGTTGGATAAAAAGGAAACAATTGCCAGAGGCCGCAAACAATGTAGATGCCTACAATAAGTACAGGTGCTGCGCTGGCAGTAGACCTAAGACCAACCGATGTATTTATTATCATACCGTATTTCTGGTATCAATAACCGTGCTATCTACTAGAATTCTCTGTCTATTAACATAAATGCAAAATGTAAACTTCGTCACGACATATCATTTTGATAATATGGGTATTTGCAAAAATTCCCATAAAACGTCATGCAGATTTGCGTATATCAATGAATATGAATGTAGGCATTACATGCATTTGGTTATTTGTCCCGCTTCACAATAGGCTCAGATATCTTTTCGCTGCTCAGATTAAGTTTACGCTTACGTACTTATCTTTTTCCGTATTATGTGGTAAGGTAGGTTACAAATAGGAGATTGAAGTTTTTCTTTTAAAATCTTTAAAACTAAGAGCTTTAGTGTTAAAAGATATTTACATTTTGAAATGAAATACAAATATTAAAATCATTACGCCAGTGTAAAAAATTGATCCACAGCAATTAATTAAATCGGAATTTCGAAAAAGTTAAGCCAGTCGTGCATCACGCCTATTTAATTTCCCAGCGGAATTATGAAAACCGTTATATGTAATAACATTTTATTAATGCTCACTTCTTTTCACAACGAAAAGTTGTCACAAAGATAACTTATCCACGCTATTCTTGATTGTTAAACTTACAGTTAACAACATATTAAACTAATAGATATAAAAATAAAAAGCCCAATAGATTTCTAAGCAGTGTAATTAATATAGTATGTAGCTTTTAATTTTTAATGACTAATTGGGACATTAACCGAATAACATTTATCGATCCCCATGCTATGTACCATAATCTAGCGAGTGTAGTGTACTCCGAGTCTCTCATTAAATATGTAGGTACTTTGTTTAGTGTTTATTGTTTGCATTAAGAGATAAAATCGTTTACTGCACATTATACAGAGTATCTGTACTAAACGTTAAGATACTTTCTCTGTGAATTGGTCGGGATTGTATGTTACAACTTGAGAAATAGGAGTACAAATATTTAGTTATATCTTCTTTCTCTAGAATCCCTATGTAAGGAATAAATATAGTCTAAGAATTAGTATTGCTAATAATAGACTTGAGTCTTGACTGGGAGTGGGACTATCGTTGGAGTTTCCTTTTGTCTCCCTCTCTCTCAATCTGTGAAGCCTTCTAAAATCACAAGCTTCCTTACGCTATTCAGACGGCAGAATTTCTTCCTTAAGTTGTTCCCTTTCCTTTTTCATTAGCCAAGCTTCAATTCGAGTGACGCAATTGACGACGAATTGAATGCGAGTGCGAATTCCTTTATGAACAGAGTATTTTCTTGCTTGAATTGAAAGATCGTCGAAGAAAGGGATTTCTGACAAGTCTTCGAAGATTGTATTACAATGCAAGTAGAAGCTTATTGATGGCCTATATCATAAAGCAAAAAACGGCAACTAGTTTTTCCTCCAGTCCTGATTTAGGACCATTCAATTCAATTATATTTATTACTTATATTTAAAAACGATAGAAGAAATAGGTTCCCAGATCCGAGATTATTAAGGTGTGCTTGATATGGGAAATGCGAGACTAGGGAAATTAATGTAGCTTCTGGTCCTAATACAACCCGCATTTATGAATCGATTCTTTTCCTCCACAAAAATAGTTCATAAAATTTTCTAGGGCATATGAAGGTCAAAATTAATTGTTTTAAATTCTTTGTGAGTTTTCGACAGTTTTAAAATTTTGCTTAAACTTTAAAGCTAGCGGAAACTCACGAAGAGTTCAGTTCTTTCTCCCACCTTTCCTTCTGGGATATCCCTACCACCGAAGAAAATTTCTGCACTTTATATTTCATCGAAAGATGAAATGAATCTAAAGCTTGACAGCCTTTCTATGTATTTACAGATAGTGTAAGTAATATTTCACTTTTCTTAGAAAAGGGACCATCTAATATAAAATTGACTTTTCCTGTAAATAGTAAAAGCATTCAATATTCTTCCAAATGTAAGTAAATAGACACCTTTGCACCACCATGTGTTTCAATTTGTGAATTAAGTACCTATAGCTAGGCGAATGAACGGTAGTTATACTGTTAACTTAGTGGAAAGATAGTCATATTAGCTACTATCCTTCCTAAATTGCCTTATTTCTGTAGACTTTAGACAACAATAATGTGATATAGTGGTTCTTAAAAATTTATTCAACATTCCTGTGCGCTGCCGACTCATATCACAGCCTTATGTTTTATGCCGTGACTATATCTTTGGTTTCCTAAGCATTTATGTTATGGAACTTATAAACAGCTACCTAGCCTAGGTTAGGTATTAGGTTAGGTATAGGTAATAGGTTTGAAAGGTAAAGCCTCAGGTTCATTGACACACTTAATAATCACACTGACAGGTCGTGTTTAAACATTAGTTTGTTTTGAAGCCATAAATATGTATCTGTAAAATAATATGCAAACCCTTTGCAAACATTAAATGGATCGGATTGTTTGCCTATTAAGTTTGTTTTCGCATTATAAATTTCCTACGCTAATAATATCGTCATAGAATAAATCCGCAATCCGGATACACAGCAGACGGGCTAGGTATACTCTCTGAGAAAATCATTAACTTGTACAGATTTAGTAGCAAAACAATTTAGCCGTTCTATGTGATTATCTGTAATTAATATATTCTTTTAAAGATGTTTACCTTATTTTTAGACTAGTTCAGCAGCGGCAACGTTAAATCATACAAAATGCGTAGGTAGTCTTTAAATGTAAGTACGTAGATATGTAATTAACCTTTTTTTTGGTTTCTCATTTCTCATTAACTAAAAAATGTCTATGGGGATTTGCAGTCGGAATTTTGTTTTGTAAAATGCAATAAAAGGAGCCCATGTGAAAAGAAATGAAAAGTAGAGTAAACATCCTTGAGTAGGCTGTTATTGTGAGTTTGAAAGGTAAAGCTAACTAATGGTAAGTAAGATAAATAAATAGTAGTACCTAAGTAGCTCGCTTAGTAGCTAAGTATTAGTATTGTCTGGTTAAATACTGTACTACCAACTACGCTACGTAGGAAATAAAGTAAGTAAGCATCGTATCGTGTTGTAAGGTTGTAGGGAGTAAATACAGTGAAAAGAAGTAGGAAGAAAGGGAATTCTTGTATGGTATGATTTGAAGAGAGATTAGGGAGAAGATTGTAAGGCAGGGAAAGTCAAGAGAGTGGATGAGCGTCTTTGCTATTGACTGTCCATCCGCTCCAGTGAATATCTCTTCTGTGTATCTCTTTGTTGACCCTTGTCTCATTAAAGGCTTTAATGCAATGTACAGACAACCTACTGAAAAGACAACGTTAAGTATTTTGGGATGTAGGAGTGGACGGTTAAACAAAGATCCCACTAGACTATCCCGACAAATGTGTGTACTCTTGACTTAAATAACAAAACACACTCTCAACGTCTCAACTAGTCCTGTTAGTTGTGCGAGTGATATATTCTAAGTAAATAGAACAAGATTTGGATCCGTCCTGTCTCATGAAGTTAAATAAACTACATACGCATCTATATACTATTCTTTCAGAAGCGTGTAGGTATTCTATATCGTCACCTATATTCCCAAATGCCCTTACAACCAATTCGTTCAAATTACTATGTGGTCATTGATTATTAAATTATTAGAGCATTTGTCCCTATAGAGAAATAGTTATAAGGGAAATTTCAATTTAAACAGAATTGGTGACGACCTAAGTTTGGGTAAAAAGATAAGTGGGGTAAAAAAATTAAAGACTTTGATCATCAAAATCTAATCAGGTAAAATATATTTTAAATTTGATGTTCGTTTTGCAGGCCCCTATTGTGATATTTTACCATCCGATTTACACGCCCCTGCCTGTATACTAATAGGTATGGTATTATTTGTTTCGGTTGGACAGAGTATAGTGACTTCCATCGTTGCAGAATGAAATCCTGCCAAGATCAGAAGAAAAACAGCAGGGGTTTAATAATACTTGTGCAAATACCTAAGTATTTAGGGATAAACATTTAGGCCAACCAGGTAAATAGTTACATATTAAAGTCTAAAGTCTAATTCTTGGTATCCGTGACAAGGTATCGTATTTCGTACCGCTGTACTGTAAGTGAAAGCGTAAACTGTACCGGTATCTAGTCCAATCCAATCCAATCCACTTTCTTCCATGTTACATATTAAACATTTTCACTTAGGCTCTTAATTTAATTCTATACTATGGAGTTTGAGTTGGTAGGCAGTTTTCGTTTAGTCTGGCCACTAGGCAAACTAAAGGTTGAGTTGAGGCCCTCTCATCCAAAATCAAATAAATGAGGTCTGATATTGTGTCTAGGAAGACAAGGGACGAAAGTCTCTTGCCTAATTGTCCCTTCTGTCTAGAATTGTAATGACAAGGACAAGGAGGAATTACTTTGTCCTGGGTTGCCTTGCAGACAAATGCCCGTAGGTCTGTTGTCTTCAAGAGCACAAAGGGCAACACTAATACAAGTTGAGCCAAATCAACAAGATCAAGACACGTAAGTAGGTACCTATTAATAGTCCAATCTCAATCCTAGACTAGGCAACCAAGCTGGATGACTCCCCATCGAACTGCCACTTTCCGTAACACCCATTTTCCTTGAAATACAGATACTCTAATTAGGAAACCATAGTATGTATATCATATTTATCTAATACTTGTCCTTTATAACACGAGATGATCTTGCTACACTAATCTAAACTCTAAATGTATTTACCAAAGTTCCTATGATAAACAATTATCAGCTTGCGTACCTACTTCAACTTTCACAAGCACGCAGATTATTATTATTTGAGAACAGCGTTGTTGACTTTACTTTAAATCTAGGAAAGTTGACGGGGGAAAGGAAAATACTCGGGAAAGCACCCTATACAAAGGAATAGTTTATTGGTTGAATAGCTGGTATCAGTATGCTGCTGTATCAGAACTGGTACAAATGTACAGTATTCTACTACGTTTTCTTAGAACTTTACTTTATTGACTTCCTTTCTTAGTTTGATATTGGATCATTGCTATAAAAAAATTCTCCATTTTACATTTGTTCAACATTTGTTCCAAAATATTTAAGGAAAGCAAACTCTGTCATATTACTATAGAAATATTTTATTTCTCTAATTTGTAGTTGAGCAGTAGGTAAAAAATCTAATTGGCATGGTAGGTATTAGGTGGCTCACAGTCAGAAGTTAATAATGCTAACACAACTAACTAGTACTATTTGTAGGACTAAATATAAGCATTTAGGATAAGAAGGCAGGCCGTAGTATTTCAGTATACTCCAAAAGAAACTATTCAACGGACAGTCTACTGCTTCATTTCAACTTATTGTCAGCAAATGAAAGGAAGTAGATTGAAGCCCATTGTAAAATAAAACTACATCTCTCCTTTAAAGCAGTTTTGCTCAAAACTGGACAAAAACTGAAGAAAAGCAAAGCAAGTAGAAAGTAGTTGAAGAAATCAAGTATAGCATGTAATAGAATATCCCCTTCTTATATTTAGGGCACTTATTTACTGTAGTATAAGAAAAATATACAGATTAACGTGGTACGAGAGTTTTCCATTATTGTAAATTGTACGTTTGTTAGTTTGTAATAGGATACTACGTACCGTCTAGCTGGGTTTTCACTTCCCAGTTGTCCCAGTAAGAGTAAGAATGTTTACGCTTCGTTGCTAAAAATAAGTTATAAGGTCGGCTACTAAATACATTTACATTCTTATTGTATTACATAATATATATATGTTCGAATAAATACATTCCCAGTCTTTCACGTTTTTGCAGTAAAACTATAGAACAGGCTTTCGTAAATCCGGAAACTTTACAACATTTTTTTATTCATAATAAATAGAGTATTATGGAAAATATAGTTGTGGATAATCCTTATAGATAGTATTAGTACTACGTCTAAGAAAATATTTTTGTTCAACTATCGTTGGCAGTTTATACAATACAACCTAAAAACAGCTTAAACATTTCCATGAGTACTAATATCACCAACACAAGTTTTTATGGATACCAAATGTGTGTACAAGCTTCCTCAGAATGAAATGCAACCATTTTAACACTAGTCAGATATATCTAACTCTTATTTTGGTATCCATGTAACAACAGGAATAAAAAAATACTTACAATGTTTTCATTCAAACATTACTATTTTGAAAAACAAACTAAAATTAAGTAGCCCAATTTTACGGTACCTACCTTACCAACGGATAGTGAATGCTCGTTGTTGTAACCCTCAGTTTCCCTATTATCTATTTGCATATAAGCACCTATTTAGTATGTATGTGGGCAGTAACTTTGTGTATCTGTTTTTATTTTCTGGTACTATATAGAATACTAATACGTAGTAATCATGTATATGTACATTCAGTGCAGCCTTCTTAATTTGTTCTGCAAGAACTAAATGTTCAAAAGGAAAGCGGCTAGCGAATAGGAATTGCAGTGTCTTCCAGTTGTCTTTCTCTTATTTCAAACAGAGAACTGGTTCTGAATCTGGTTCTGGTTCTGGCTGCTAGTGATGTAGTGATGTGATGTGAGTAAAAGTAAAAGAAGGAAGGGAACTAGAGTGATAAACTAATGGAAATACTTACTATACTATAGAAATCTGTGTGTGTCTCTGCACTCGACTCCACACGTCAGTTATTTTGTAAAAGACAAGCGTACGGGTGCAAGAATATAGCACCAAAGGGAAACTAAAGCAGCGCAGCGAGGGATGTATGCCTGCAGTAGAAAATAACTTTCATCGGACCTTCAAGTGAACCAATTCAAGAGTTTACATGCAAAATGCTTTCTTTCCGTTCCCATACTATAGTTTTTCATCTTTTCCGTTGCTTTGGGCACAACATAAGTAGTACATTTTAGGGATATTACATTACTGTGTACAAGTGGAGGAAGTTAAGTACGTACTTGTAAGTACTTTACTGAAAACTGTACCAGCTCAAGCCTTACCTAACAACAAAAACACAATAATGCATCAGTACACAACTTATTATTTAAATATGAGTATATGAATAACACTTTAAAGCGTTAAAATTGCACTTTTTATAAAATTGTATAGAATATATTATAACATATTTGACATTTATAGCACCAAATTGTATTGAATTTAGTGAGATTAGCAAATCTTTAATATAATGTACATAAATCCGCTAGCTAAATAAAATGCTTACATATGTAGTGCAAATAAGTATACCAGAAGAAATTGAGCACATACTAATACATGTCGTGTAGGTACTTACATGTAATTTGAAAATACATACAAAACGTGTTATCAATGTACGTATAAGAAGCTTTAGGAATCTTATATCTGTAGCACAGTTTAACAAATCTGGCAATTATGTTTGCATTAAACTTTGTTCATTAGAAAACAGTGTTACAATTGTTTGAAGTTGGTACTCAGCGCCAGATATGGTTAGATTACATTTTGCTGTGAACTATTCAATAACGTTTGATCAATAGTTTGACATTTTGTGAAATTATAAATAAACAGTTTTAGGAAAATTATATATTACCACAAAGCCAGCAATCTATCTAAATGAAATACTATAATCGTAAAGAGATCTCTAGTTAATGAATATTGTAGAACATTAATATTTACATAACCATGGTCGCTTTCGCCACATCACCTGCAGCGATGTAGTCCTTCTTAGAATTAGAGGAAGGATATGCACCACAGTACTAGATTATATAGAGTATAGTATATTCACCACTAATACTATTCATAATTCAATTTTGTTGTTTCTATTTGTAGTATAGTAATAGTGAGTATAAGTATTTACTGTCTGTATATATATTATAGCTAAACCGCTTTTACTGGGTTACGTGTTACTGTTACTGTTAATATACTTATGGACGTAATCATAGTTTTAGTTATTTTTAGGGGGAAAATACATTTATTATGTACACTGACTTCAAGCAACAGAAGTTTGTCACAAAGACACAGTAATGACGCTACAATATGGTTTTTAACAAAACATTTAACTATTAGATTGAATACATTTTTAGTAATTAATATTACTTGTTTGTAGAAAATAGATGGACATTTAACATTGAAACTGAATCCTTAACTACAATTTTAAATGAAACAGTATATAAGACACATCAGATGCAGATGTATTACGTACAATACAGACAGGATAATATAAAATACGTATTTGCATGTTTATTTAGCAACCCAAGTACCAGCTATGATCATCGTGTCGTTGCAGTAATATTTATTGCATCTATTACTGAAATAAGTACTAAATATAAATAATAAATACGCTATAATACTTGCTATTACGGCTACATATTATCCTTAGTAAAGATTGTTATGCACCACAACTTCCCCAGTACGAGCAGTCCCAACAGATCAATAATGCATTCAAGATTGTAGAAAGCATTGGCTTCCTTACTTTTTTCAGGGGACGTGATTGCAATACGAACTAGAGCACTATTGTGCCATGTAATATATATTAGAGTAGTTACTTTATTAGGGAGGAGTAATTATTGTAATTTTAATTGCATTTCTTCTATTACTATCCCTGCCATTCATTAAATTAGACTCCGACAATAAAGCTAAACACTAAACTCTCCCACCGAAGAAAGAACAATTCTATTTCTTGTTCATTTCATTTGTAGTTGTCTTTTCGTATTTGCCATAGTCTCAGTCAAAGTCTCATTATTGGGGCCACTGCGCATCTTTTGCTTATTTCAAAAAAACATCTGAGCATTTGCCGAGTTTCCTAAAATAGCGAAAATCTTCATGGGTCCCTTCTGTTTTTCTTCTGTCGTTTTAATGGATGGGACTCATCAAATAGCTGTAAGACTATTCTTCTATCAGTTTAAACTGTATAGGTAGTAACTTTTTTGGCTTCTGTGCTATAATACATATCAGTTCTACGCATCATAATCTTGGCATATTAAAATGCAAATTGAAGTTAATAGGATTACTCTAGAAAAGATTATTCTGCTGTAAATCCCAGTCTGCTATCGTAGGTTATGGCATTAAATTGTTACACATTGAACTGAGCCGGTTTCACGTCAAATCTCCTCTCTCTATGTACTTACATATATAGATACTTAGCAGTGGCGTTTTATTGAATAGTCTACTACAATGGGTAGACAGTACAGTAACATAATCTATATGTATACAGTAATAGGTTTATGACGGAAGGTTTAATTGCCAATCTTCTAAATGTATTTTAAATGTGGATGGAGAACGTCTAATTTAATCACCTGGGATATCTTGGCATTCTCTAAGTCATTAATTACAACTTATGTCATAATTATATGCTGTGTCTAGCTACTTCATAATGGCGTAAAATACACATACATACATAAAATATATTAAAAATGTAGCTCGAATACACTTTTGACTTTCTCCGAAAAGAAATATTATGTGGTCTATAATAAAATAATGCTAATATACTAGTACTTATTACTGATATGTATATTATATAAGATTTGAGCTAACAAAGTCTATTCAGAGATTTCATTGGTACGAAAATGTATTATATTGGTTTTGGTTTAACCTAAATATGTTGACTTACTGACTAATCTGAAAAGGGGGTACGATTTCTGAACGCATTTAGTCGTTAGGAGGCAAAAATGGATCTCAGGCGTCAGTTTATTAACAAATGAGGTAAAGCAGGAAAGTTGTTGATATCAGCAGTGCAATCTCAATATGGACCTCAATTTACCCCAGACCCGGGGCAACGTGAGATTTCATGAAAATTAAATCACCAGAACCACCACGATGATCACCATAATAAACCCCAATTTATCTCGGTTTATTTGCACATTATATAGTTCGACATGTCTGTACATAGTACACATAATGTGTAGATATATATTATCTATGAATACAAATATTATAATTTGGTTCATCCTGTAACATTGCTGCTACATGTTACATTGCAGTATGTTATGGAAATATATATATTTACATGTCGTGGATGCTATGCTATCTGTACTATCAATTTACTTAGTTGTAAACGAGAATAGAAAAGGCATCTATCACCCACTGCGCACTGTACCAGCTTTTACGTCTTGTTTTTGTAAAATAATTGGGAGATTGAGTAAAATGGTCTGAATAGCTACTTAGTAGTTAACGCATCATTTAGGTGATCCAACTACCTTTCATTATTGCCTTGGTACGTAATATGGGGAAAAATAAAAGAAACTACCGCTGATATGATGTAATAATAAGATAATCAGGATAGACTTAGACTATAGAGGGTGATTGACGCCTGGGCATGACATGTGAGTACAAGAGGGTTTAGAGTGAAGTCTTTATTAATATTACCATACTAAAAGATACGCAATTGTGGAAAACTTTTTGAAGAATGAAAATGAAAAGCAGCGGGTACTGTAATAAGAACAACTGAATACATACTAGAAAAATATGTTTGGCCTATGAACAAACCTAAATTATCTATATTTATAGAAATGTCTATACACGGTATAATTAATAACCGTGACAGTTTTATAAAATGTATATTTATAGAGGTATCTATTATTTTATTGGGTGTCCAAATGTATGTATGTATTATAAATATGTATAGTACAATATTTTGTAAGATTAACATATTATGTGGGCTGGGCATGCTAAGTACAGTGTAAAGATACTACAAATAAAAAAAATGGTTGTGTTAATGGCGTGTGCACCCAGTATGTAGGATATTGTAAGTGTAATGCTGAATGTACTTAGTAAAAATGCTAGATAGCTATAGGTATAGGTATGTGGAGATATTGGAGAACAGTGTTCATATTTTGTAGAGTGAAAGCAAAGTGAAAGTGAAGTGAAAGTGAAGTGAAAAGAAGGTGACTTTCCTTTGGTTATTGTTAGCTAGAGTTAGCGTCAAGTGAATACGTAGAAAAAGTTAACCTGAGCAGCATAGCAAAGCATAAGGTTTCCTCTCTCCACAGCTTAAGTATGTACCTTAAACAGATAGGCATAGGGTAAGTTTGTAGGTGTCTTTTAGATAACCAAGGTAATATTTTCCCAAAGCAATTGGCCCAGATAGATATAAAAAGGAAATGTGGGTTAGACTAGGCCAGGGCAGGGCTAGGGCAATGGCTAATGTTCTCTACAAAAGAAATGATGAAAATAACTTGTGACAAGGGCTTTCTGTTTCTTTATTTCTTTCATCGTATGTATCATCGCATCCTGTGCTCTGCTGTTATTGGTTTGCATTGGATTGCATTTGGACTTGGACTTGGACACCCACCCTCTTTCTTGTGGTGATTAGACAACGAGTGGAAACTGGGAAGTGTGACGTGCGAATTATGGATCTCACTGGACATTCTCCTCTGCACGGCTTCTATCCTGTCCCTCTGTGCCATCAGCATTGATAGATATTTGGCCATAACCCGACCGCTTGCTTACTCCAGGAGGCGCCGCTCCAAACGACTGGCTCTCTCCATGATTTCGTGTGTCTGGGTCGCAGCAGTCGTCATCACCAGTCCTCCCATCTTTGGCTGGTTAGTAAATATATACTTTCACTTACTTTCTCCACAATGTACCAAATATCTATCATGTTATCTATGATAATCCTTTAACTATCAAATACAAGATAGAATTGAGAGCGAACAAAAAATTATTTCGTTACTTATTTGATACCGCAAGAAATAGAATTCTTTTTGTTTGATTTGATGTGATATTCGTTCACTACTTGTTTTCTGATATAAAATCTAATTTTCCAATTGTATCAAATCTCTGATCTGTTTTTGTAATTATTACATTTTTGAAATTAACACTTTTTACGGATATCTACTATTCATATGTAAAGGACAACCTTTCTGTTGGTCTGGGTTCTGTCCTTTCTATAAAGGTTTTACTGTACACACGACTTTATGGATTCACTTACACTCTACTTTTGCAAAGAATCATTATCTTATCTGTATGTTGTATATTGTATATTATACAATACTTGTTATGTGTTTAACGTCAACGTCTTAATGTTAATCTGTCAACTATAGTACAGGCGAAAAGAGAACATTAATTCCCAAATATCACTCTTGAGAAAATTCTAGTCTTATAGTTAAACATATAATTGTCTACAAATGGATATCATATTGTTATAACGTACCTATGTAGTAGGAATGGCTTTGATAATCGCATAATACATATTATGTACTAGTAAGAAAGCTTTATGGCACAATGTCCAATCTAGAAAGTAAGCTAAATCAGTTTTTCCTCCACCAACCTTTACGTTTTTTCTTAGAATGCCAAAGTGAGTGATAATATCGTATGACATTTCAACCAAAGGCAGAATTGCTTCCTGGATATTCTTTTTGGGGCTCTCAACCCAGAAGTAGTAAGCAAAATATAAGTAATGAGATGAGAGAGAGAGAATCATTAATATCAAATAGATTGAGGTAAAAATAAAAGCAATTAATGGTCAACAACATTAGTTACCAGTACCTACATATTTACACTTCACTTTTAATGGATTCTGTTAGCTTTCTAGCTAATGGAGTTAGTAGTGTCCTCAATCACCACATTTCTTACTTATTTCGAAATATTTTCATCTTTACCCAATTTAACTAGAGTAAGACTGACACTAACTATTATTGAATTGGAAAGCGTCTTCTAAATAATGTAAACCACTATACTACTCTTTAACAATTTTAAATTATATTTGCAAGGTAGTAATACAAATTTACAGTACGATTCTTGGTTCTATACATATTACATTTTTTAACGATTGTGCATTTACTATGTATTTCATCGATTATGCAGTTGCCAAAATTGGTGTTGGAATGCTGACATACCTATTCTAAAAGAGAAGTTTCCATGCAGCTAAAAAAAAATGTGCAATGGAATTACCAAGAACCTAATAGGACTTTTTCTATTGCCTTACCCTATTGATGTAGGGCGAATTTTTATTTTGGATTTGCAGTTTTTAACGATTTGACTACAGTGTCACTTGCTGTGCTTTGCATTTTTTAAACTGAATAACTACTAATAACAAATTTTACAAGGTGACAACATTTGTTATGTCAAGTTTGGCCTACTTTGCATAGAAATGAAGTCGGTACGATCAGAAGTTAGACATTTACAAATATCTATAAAACTTTTAGGGAGTTTTAACGATAGCAGAAGATAGGCTAACCAAAATTGCACTTGATTTCACAATAATTAAATATAATACGATCAGATATGCAGTGAAGATAAGTACATGGTGGAAAAAGTAAACGATAGAATGGGGCACGTGGGATGTGTTTTCAAGCTGCTCTGATTAAAAGTCCCAAATTGAAGATAAAACAGTAACCTGGACATTTCTAAGCAAGGAGGAAGAGGTCCCAACCAAATCGAAAAATAGGTTCGGGAGCTATAGGCTCCTGAAGGTCCGATTTAGGCCCAAGGTTTTACATACTTTTGGGTATAAATCTTGAACCAGGTAACCTACAGGTTTGAAAAAATTACCAAGCGAGAGCCCTTTCAATGTAGAACAAGATAGGCACCAACATCGTCCAATTCCCCCCACTTGGGGAACCGCCATTTTC
>JAQFYC010002749.1:0-23876 GCA_034694165.1 Tomocerus mixtus | reverse complement strand
TACATACTACTACTACAGCAGCACAGCCATCCAGCCGACTGACTATCAAATCCAATACAATCACACACCAACCACACACACAGTCCTTAACATTGGATCACAAACTTTGTATTTTTAACCACACCAGACCAGGTATTTATTAAATTTTATTATTATTACTGTTCATTTGTAAGTTAATTAGTACATCATCGTATCTTTTGGTAAAGTAAATTAAGCTATTGCCTTTAAAGTTTACTTAAATAGTAAGTAGCAAGTTGCAATAGGTAGATTTGTTTTATGTTAGTGTGTGTACATATAAGTTAAGTATACACTATACATACAATTACGTGTATTCTATAGATTAGGCGCTTCGCTCTCGTACATAGCTATTAGACAAGACAGACTCATTGCCTCATACTCATACCATCTCTTTATGTTCTTTATTCGTCGGGCAGTGCAGTGCATTCAGTCGATCTCTATCTAGTAATCTAGTTAGTGTAGTGTAAATAGTAAATACAAAATTGTAAGGAATTCCCTAGAATCGGGATTTTGCTCTCTATAATAATCCAGGAAGGAACAATCATCCAAACATTAATTCACAAGCTAAACTACAGAAAATAGCTTAACGTAAATAGTACAGGCAAATATATACGTAATTTTGCACTCTACTAAATTAGGTATACAGCTTAGCGTGCACAAAACCAAGACTTACTAATACCTAGTAGTGATTTCCTATTGTAAAAGTGTGTTATATTTAACTTAAATATACAATTATTACTTTACTACATTTGTAGTTCAGTAATCCATTTAACTGTCGTAAAAACTCATTTGAAATTTGATACGTCATCGTGGGATGTACACACAAGTGTAAATAGTAAGTTACAACCTTTCTTAAACATTGAATTACGGTAAACAGTTGTATTCTTATGTACTTAGATATAGGTAAGCATACATATCAGGATCAGTATCAAAGCTGTACGTAAGAATCAAACGACAGAAACTTGCTGAGCACAGCAAAAGCACAACTAAAGCAGTACATACTTACTATGACTGACATATTAGCTAACGTGTTGTGAAGCTACTCGACTCTAGTATAATGTAAGCTTTAACTGGAGTAATTTATTCAATATAAACAATTAGACAATCGTATTCGCTGGAAAGGTAGTTGTTAAATTATATTATTATGAGATCTTATATTGTATAGTATTTATTTTAGCCAAGCAGTGCCCAGTAGCTGTGATCTAGAAACGAATACTATGTGTTAAAACAATACCAAAAGATACCATATTTTTGGCAATTCCTGTAACAATAGTTATGCAAAGGTGTGTTTATTGCTTCACACTTATAGAGGGTCATTGTCATTACTATACATTACATAATAATATGTATTTTACGTATTACAGTACATATTCTGTTTCATACAATAAATGTCACACGTAGCTGTTGTTGGTGTAAATACGTATGCGATTTATGTGTGTAGTGTAAATTAGTATTGTGTACCAGATACCGTAGTAATTAACAAACTACCCAAGCATAGATAACTATAAGAATATATAATTTAGAATTAAAGTTGGAATATATAATGAATTCGTTTTTGTGTATTTCTTGTTGACAGTTGTTTGGATGAATGGAAACCGCAGTGATCAGATCATTAGCTCCAGTGCAGTGTGTCGTGCATTAAATAGCATACATGTGGTATGGTAGTGGTAATGTCTACTGGATGTTAATGTGATGTGATGACGGTGGCAAAAGTGTAGTGACAGTTCCGTTATACTTCTTGTCCTTCTTATTTAAAAGGAAAATGCTGACAAGCGACTTTGACTGTTAATTTGAGTTAAGTAGTTACAATACATAAGTAGAGTAGAGTTTTCGTCGTGTCGTGTCCGTGTCGTGAGTGAATATGACTCGAGCGAGTTCTTATTACGTGACTCTCTGTGGAATAAACAGTTACGATTACTCTGGAATCCCATTCATCTGCTGATCCGTTTGTATTAAGTAAAGTATTGAGCTGAACCTGAGTGGAGTAGTGGAGTGAGATGAGTGGAATGGATTAGTTATTTAGTTTAGCTGAGAGAGAATTGTTTTGGGATCTCTTCTCTTTAAACTTGCAACTTGGAACTTACCTTCCTTTTCTCGTTCGTGTCGTTTCGTGACTAATAGTTTGTGCTCGGTTAAGAAAGGCCTAGTTGATTTGGTAGTTAGTGAGTGAAAGTGAGCGTCTGGTCGGGAGTGGGTGAAAATGGACTCTCCCGGTAGATACTGCCCAACTCCCGGAAGTATGTCGTCGCACCCGCCTCCGAGTGCAAGTCCACAGGCCATTGGGATCATGCAGCATCAGCAGCAGGGCGAAGGGCAACAACAACAACAGCAACAACACGCTCACCACGGGCATCAGCAACATCAAGGATACTACGGACACGGGCATAATCAACATTCTTATCCTATGCAACAACATTCGGGATACTACCAGCATCAGACAGTAGCTCAACCCGTACCGGGATATTACTCACCATTACAACAGCAACCACAGCAGCAGCAGCAGAACAATCATGTGCCAATTACGACGGCGTCCGCACCTCCTCCCGTCACCCACAATCCTTATCACCCGCAATCGCAGCAAGGAGCACCTTCCGACTGGCAACAGTCAGTTCAACAGCATTACTATCATCCTCAACAACAACAGCAACAACAACCGCATCTTCAGCAGCAGCAGCAACAGCCTCATTCTCACAATCCTCAGTCCGTTTACCCCCCACCGTCACATAGTCCTTATGGATACCATCAACAGACTCCTCAACAACAACAAATACAACAAGGACATGTCCCACCTCCCCAGACAACTGTACACGATAATCACATGCAGCAGCCACAAGGACAACACGCATTGATGAATTTGTCCAGATTCGTCAGTCAGAGTCCTAGCCCAAGTCCCAGCCCCGGTTCCAGTAGTCATGGACCTTTACTTAATGGAAACAATCTTAATGTTAATCCAGACTCTCAAAGTCCGACTAGATCTCTCACTAGTCCTTCCAGCTCTTGCTCCGCTAATGGCCAAATGATACCCGTTAGATTACAGGTCAGTGAAACCCTTTATAAATATGTATATCTATTTAAACTACAAGTTAAACTTGTTTGACAATGTATATTATGGTGTACTGTACCCAGTGAGAGTAACAAACAAGGAATCGTTAGCTTTTTCAGGCTTTTTACTTAAATGGTGAAAGTGTAGCAAAAATAGAGTCCCAAAGTTTATGAGGTACCTTTAGGCAAAATAGACAGACTTTCTTCAGCAATGTATGTACCTATACTATAGGTATGTATGTGTTATCAACTTACATCATAATATAATTTACTGTAGTCTCTCTCTACTAATTAACAAAACTACCTTTATAATCTTTACGGAAAGACTTAAAAATATTTAGCCCTTATATAAATTGTTAGTTCATTTCCAATTTATATGTATGAGAATTGGCCTACTTATAGGTAGGATAGGAATTATCATAATCATATAGTGATTGTCAGTCACATAGATATCAAAGATTGGCAAGCAAGCAGTTTAGTGTCAGATTCGGAGTCATTGTCATTATTATTGGTCTTTAAATAAGTATCTTTAAGAAGATTGGATCGATAAGCACCTAAGTAGACTATTTAGTTAGGTATGTAAAGTACGAAGAAATGAAATAAGTACATATTTGTATCTGTACAAAAATATATGTACAATCCACACACGAACATTACAGCATAGCATAAGCATAACAGAAGCAGCTTTTAGTAGTAAAAGTCTGGCAAAGCTTTGCAATTGCAGCAAGCAGACGTGAAGGTGAAGTAAAACGTGAGTTTTAGTCGAGTGAGTGCGAGTGTGAGTAAAGGAGGTAGTTGTGTTGATATCCCGCTTTGTATACGAATCTCACAATTTAGTAGCAGAGTAGTGTCCTTGACGAACTGTTGTTAATCTCGAAGAGAAGTTTTTGTGCATTTCTTTCTATTACAATCTCATCATCTCATCTCAATCCTCATCTATTTTTCTGGATCTTCAAACTACAAACAATATTAGATTTTAGACTTATTAAGAATTAGTTAGTTTAGTGGTTAGTTGATTAGTAATGTAGTTTACATTATAAATATTTAAAATTCCAATACAAAAGACAAGGTAAACAAACATGTAAAAGAGTCTACTCTACTCCGTTCCCACTTCTACACAATTACGTTTTTCATTTCGTATGTAATTTTGGTTCAACTTCTAGTGTTTTACACATTTGGTGTTATGTTTTGAAGAAAGTGTACAAAATGACGTGACAAAATTATAATGTGAGTCTAATTTTTGTTTGTTTCAGAATATGGGGAAAGGGCAAGCAAGAACGAAGGCGAATATGCGAAAATTGGCGATGCTGGAACAACAGAACTCATGTAATACTTCGACAGCACCAATGGCCAATTCTTCGGAAACTCCGCCGAAAAAAGCAAGCAGAGCAAAAACTCCGAAAAATAAAAAAATGGTAGAAAACGGAGGAAACACTTCTGTGGATATCAAGTCTCCTGAGATTTCGTTTACTGAGGGAGATAGCGTTTTAAATGGTACGAACACTACTCCTCCAGAAAAAAAGAGGCGGGGGCGAAAGCCTAATAATTCAATATCTCCCGAGGAGGTCCCTGTTACGAAGAAAAAAAGGCAATCAAAGAAATCTTTATTAAATCAAAGTCAAGATACAATTCCTGTTAATGGAGATACGAAGCCAGTAAAACCTCCAAGGAAACCTCGTAAGAAGAAAGAAGTCTTGCCAGTTCCTTTAAACCCTGCAGAAATTATGACTACATCTGTGCAAGAGATTTCAATGGTGCATGTAGAACAGCCCAAAACTAAAACTACGGGACGTAGGAAAAAGAAATCGGAAAATCTTGTGAACGAACCAATACCTTACATTAGTTCTCCAGAGAAGGAATATACTTTGCAGATACCGGAACTTCCGGAAGTCAACGATATGCCCCATAACACAGTAAAAATAGTACAAACAATCAAGATACCTAAGCCAGAAAGGAAAGGAAAATCAGAGGCTGCTAACGCTTTGCAAGAACGCAAAGCAATTTTGGAAGAAGAAGTGGCTCAAGTTTTGCTTGATTTGGGCAAAAACGGTCCTCCAAGTCCTTTAAAAATCGTAGAAGCACCTACAACCATGTTGGAAATTTATGAAAATACGAATGCTGTTCACGGAGTTAAAGTTAAAAAGTCTTTGAATGTTGTAGATAAAAAAGCTATCGCCCCCAAAGTCAAGGTGCCTAGGACCAATAAAAGAAAAAGTGCAGCGGACGCTGCTGATCCTCCAGTACAGCCGAAGAGAAAGAAATCATCAGAAAAGGCACAAAGTACCCTAACTGGTAAAAGAAAGAAGTCAATACAGCCGGATGTTACTGTTAAAGAAGATTCCCCTGTATCCACAAAAAAGGCGAAAGCTGCAGAAACGAAAGGAAGAGTATCTTTGAGGGCGGAAAAGAAATTACCAGAGGCAAGCAAAAGCAAAGTCAATCGATCTCCAAAAAAAGTTCCTGTGACGCTCCTACCTGAAAGTTCTCCAGTGAATCTTCAGCAAGATCAAGCTGTTGTTTTTTCCCCTGGAGAATTTTCTAAAAGCGGACCAGCAAAGAAAAATAAACGATCTCCTCGCACGTCTATTGATTCGCTTAGTGCTACAGCCGTTCTTGCATCACCTGTACCAGACTTCACTGGAGCGCCTACTCCTACTAAGTCGGCAGCGGCTGTTCCATCAAAGACAGCCACACCCACACAATCAAAGGCTACAACACCTATTCCTGCGAAGGCTACACCTCCTACTTCTTTAAAGGTCACAACGCCAACTCAAATAAAAACCAAGTCCTTTAAAGTTAGTCTTAGTCCAGCTAAAACACCAACAATTACTCCTGTGAAGGCAACAGTTCCTACTAAGACCAGAACACCTACTCCAGCAAAGGACACAGTGTCTACCTCTGGAAAGGGCACAGTACCGATTTCTACAAAGTCTGCAACTCCGACATCTACTCCATTAAAAGCTGTAACTCCAATATCTACTCCAATGAAGGCTGTAACTCCTACCCTGGAAAAAACGGTAACCCTAAGTCTGACGGCTGGAAAAGTTGTATCGCCAAATGCGGCAGAGACTATTACACCAAATCCTGTAAATTCTCCAATAACAGTAACCATTCCATTGAAGGCGGTCACACCCGCGTCTGCTAAAAAAGCAACAGCTAAAGCCAGACAGGCGAAAGTAAAGGCAGAAAAACTGAGTGCTAAGTCTAAAGCCCCTCCAGTGGAGACAACAGTGCCCATCCCTGAGACGCCACCTTCTACTAGAAGTCCCGTTAAAACGAGAACTACAACCCCAAGAAGCAAGTCGATCCCTGTGCCTGCACCTAGTCCTGTCAAGTCTACTACACCTAAAGGTACCAAGACTGTAAAACCCCGTTCGAAAACAGTTAAAGTCAAGGCTGCAACACCAAGGCGAACACCTTCACCTGCCAAAGCGTCGACATCAAAGGCAGCCAAGGCAGGAGCTAGGCCTCCTTCGCCTGTAAGGGTCGTTACTCCAGCAGCTAACATCACTAAAGACCTTACACCGTTACCGTCAAAAATTTCTCAACCATCAACTATTAAGAGAAGATCATCAACTGCATCTAGAACATCTAACAATGCAATCATCCCAGAATCCATTCCCTCCATCTCCACTATAGTACCTATTACCAGTGGCCCTCCTACAGAGCCTGATCCAGGAGTGTTTGTCGTGAACAAGAAAGAAAAATCCATTGACCCAGTCATACTACACCCGGTAGTTTCTTCAATTAGTGAAGCTGCTTCTAAAGTCGTTATAAAACGGCGGTCTTCCACAAAAGGAAACTCCTTAGATCAGGATTCTGCTGAATCAGTTATCTCAAATGTTTCAACTGTTCCATTTGTGGAGGTAAAACCAGTAGCAGTCATGACGAAAACACCAATCATTAAAAAGAGTTCAAAAAATAGTTTAAGCCCACGAAGTATAACGAAGATACGTCAGGAACTGTCCAGTGGCATGGACTTAGAGCTAGTAAAAGTCGAGACCAATTCCAATAATGACTCAGTTAAAGTTAGGAGACCAAGGAGGAAAATTGTCGAAAAGATAGAAAAACCAGAACCTTATCAACTGAATCCTAAACAAAGGAAGGGTCCAACTGTATTTGTCAAATCGACCCCCTTAGGAGGTGCTTCAAAGGATAAACCTGAAAAGGAAAAACACGTTGGCCCTAGTCTGAAAGTCATTGGAGGAAAAGTTAAATTTTTTAGAGGAAGTGACGAAGAAGATGATGAAATTGAAGCCAAACTTCCTAGGGTTAGTATAAGTATACTTGTAATCTATCTATATAATTGCCATCGTATATCAAAATGCTCATATCAATATCTGAAAAACAAACTAATAATTTCACTGTCTACAGGAGAAAGTTCCTGTTGAATTCGACGAGAGTCTTCCATGGATATGCGTTTTTTGCCAGCTACCCCCTCAAGTTGAACGCCTTGGAGATCTGTATGGGCCGTATTATGTTCAGCAAGATGAGTCGAAAGGAAAGATTCCTGGAAAACGGGAAACATGGATGCACGAAGGTAAATAAATGAATAAACGCTATAATTTATAAAAAGAATTGGTCTATGGACTAGCTATCTATACTATACAGTAGTTTGTCAATATTGTCAAGTAAATACGCGGTAATTAACTTTCTCTTTTTATATAGAAACTAAACTTAAACCTTTCACAACTTTAACTAATTTCATTTTTTTTGTACTACTGTGTGTAATTGAAAACTTATTTTCATTAACAATAAAAATTATCTGTTACAGAATGTTCGGTGTGGGCCCACAGAGTACTACTTATTGGGACAACGTTAAGAGGTTTGGACGAAGCTGTCTATTTTGCGGATCGGGAAAAATGCTCCGTTTGTGGACTAATTGGAGCTACAGTTGGTTGTTTGAAGAGAGGTTGCACCAATGCCGTTCACGTCCCGTGTGGCAAGCTGAAGTCGTGGAAGTTGGACTTGTCAACCATGCAATCTTATTGTCCTGACCATATAATCTAAATTAAAATGCTCTCAAAGCCAAATGCAATGAAACAAATTATATTTACCTACCTTCTTTTTTGTCCTACTCCGGTTCCACATTCTGATAAGTAAGTTAGTATGATCTGAATATTATAGTTATGAATTATTTGATTATAATTTTATTTGTGTTGTTGCCGTAGTCAGTAAGGCAAGCGACTTGCGATACTACTTTTTTATTGTTATAATATCTGTTAAATAGCTTATAGCTTAAATAAATGTATTTGTACTCAGTCAATATGTGAGGACGTTTCGTTAATCGGACAAAACTTGTTTGTAAATATTACTAGTTGAGTATAAATAATTCATTGTAATTCTAGAAACTTTTGTTGACAGCCTATTGTAGTCAGTCATGTTACTGATTCACAAAAATTATAAACCAGTATTTTATTTTTCAATAAAAGTACTACGTACTGTTCCAAAATTTCGTTGTTTTTATTTTTAGCTAAATATTATCCTTGTCATAATACAACAAACGTTTGACTTAACTAAATTCTTATTCACAGCTCATCAAAATGGTACATTAATAAACATTAGGTAATATTGTATTATAGTACATAAGAGTGTAGTGTATAGTATACAATCATAGTTTAAATTTGCCATTAAATGCTAGTGTCATCGTGTACGCAAAGTAAACTTCCTCTTTAGCCAAACTATTAACATAGTTTACATAAGAATTTACGCTATCTGTCCTAACTACAATTGCCAGACAATTTCCTTCTGGGGACACAGTGATCAACTGCTCCCCGTCGTCCGCTGAGTAGATGGTGAGCCCACCCCAGTCTTCATCCCAGTTACTTCCAAAAAAGTACATTATATCCATGTAACCAGGTTCTTCGTCCATATCTTCCTTTTCGTCGTCGCTACCAACTTTATCCCCATTTCCATTGGCGTGCTTACTACTGTTGCCATTCTTATGTTCCAGCTGTCGTTCTATTGGAATTTCACCAGTCTGTTTGGCTCCACCAGATTTTAGCAAAGAGTAAGATCCATTTTTAAATTTTCGGAGGGAGGATGTAATTTTTGTAATAGGACATGTCACGCATGGAAATTCTGTAACATCTTGTAAAAATTGCATGAATTCTGCAGAGTAAAAAAACTTATTCAGATCTTCTAAAGAATTTGAGAACTTTAGTTCGACAGCTTTGTCTTCGCTTGCTATCTGAGAAGGCGGATCAAGGCATGTAGCTTCAAAGGAGCGAATGTTAACTGGCCCAACAGGTTTAAATGATTTTGAAATATCCAGATCTACAATGTTTTTACAGATAGCCGCATACACCTCACTGCGGAGAAAGTTTGGTAAAAGTACTTCGGAATGAGCAGTCAATTGGTCGTTGATCTCGGTGTATATATCGCTGGACAGGTAAGTGTCATCGGAGAAATACTGCATGGCACCCTAAGAGAAAATTGGGGCTAGTATAGTTGACTTTGATATTTATAATGAATTATTAGTGACACCATCAGACGGAAGTCTGCTTACTTTGTAGGAAATTGTAGCTTCACGAAGATTGTGACCAATTTCCTGAGGTAATTCAACCTTAGGTCGTGGTAAGGGCTCCCCGTAAAACCAGCCACTCAAGGCTAATCTACTGACATCTTCCTTCAGGACCTCTTTCACCTATAAAAATCCATAAATTATTGTATATACAATTATAATCATTCTGCGCGAACGTCTAAAGAGCAGTTAAATAGACGAAATGTACATCAGTCATAATCATAATAAAGTACCTGATGAAATGACTTGGCAGTTACTTCAAAAAATATAAACTTGTTGTACTCAGGTACTACTGATTTAACGATGTCTTCAGGGAAATATTTTTCTAGAAATTGAAGCACTAGATATTAGCTCAAATACTTTTTTACTTTTAGTAGTTAGAAGAGCATGTATTTGAATAACATTAGTTAGCAATTACCAGTTGAAGAAAATAAGTCTAGAGACCCTCCAAATTCTGGACTCCACTTTTCGGTAAGATAAAGAATGAAAGCAATTCGACGAGAATCCAATTCATCATCATGACAAAGTAAAAAATCTGTTGCATAACCAAATAGTAATCAGTTTCATTAAATCAGTGAACAAAATTAGTATAACTTTTAACAAAAGTATTGCAAAATCAGTGTAGACTTGACTGCAGTAGAAGTAGAATGTATAGGCTACATAATTATAGGCGTTAGGCTATAGGCGTACATTTTTACATTCAGATTTAGATTTATGCGATAGTCAGACCAATTTCAGACCATAATCAGACCAATTTGCAAACCTGTTTTTTGATAATCCGACAAAAACATGTCCTGTTCAGAATTTAGTGGTAATCCAGTAATGTTTTTCACTAGTGGCTGGATAACGGTGGACATAAACGTACTGACAAGGTAAAAGATCACGACAATTAATTGTGGATTAATTTAACAAATAATTGCGAACTAAAAATAATGCTGTCAATTTAATTATACATTTAGATTTTTACCTTATAGTTTCTACATAAGTGTGATCTAAAGACTTAAGATCATCTGACTGCTTAAACTGGAACAAGTCACTGTTTTTTTCTCGGAAACTTATCGCAGAAAAGCTCTCCACAAAAGATTTTAGAAATTCTTCGTTTTTAATAAAATTTTTGACTTCACAATGCCGGAATGGTTGTCTGTCTATCGTTGTAGTATCATCTGCAATACATGAAAATAATGTAATTAGTACCCAAGAAATCTTGAATTTTTAATGAAATATATAGGATACAAAGAAACATCCCTATTCCAGAAGCAGTAATTTGTAAACTTTCAATAAAAATTCAGCTTGGAGAACATTACTTACGCACCCCATCATACACAAAAACCAAATCCTACAATATGATTAAGTCTAAATACATAAAGTAAATAATAGCCCATAATACCTTGAAAAAGTTCTCCACTTTCCCAATGAGTCTTTAGCTTGTCAACATATTCAGTTTTTTCCAATAATTCGTTTGGTTGTGGAACAATTACTGTTATTTCACTGCTGTTGCCGCTACTGCTTCCAGCAGCCAATTTTCTTTTCTTTTCGGGCTGAGACATCATTAAAGTCGTCTCCTATACAAATGGCGAAATGACAATTATTAAACTACCAATTATGATATTATTATACTGTGCTAGTTTCTTCATAGATCAATAATGGTAACGAAGCAAAGCAAACAATCTATGTCTATCCATACAATCCACAGAATTCTGGGATTCTGGATACAAAACTCACCTTTAAAGACAAATTAGCATTTACTTTAGTTATTGCGAAAGCTTAGCTTACAATTAAATATATTTACGTTACCTTTGTATCACATAAATAAATTCGCAGACAACGGGTCAGTCAGCAGTATTTAAAGATGTCCAGCCGGTCAAATCCTTCGTTCAAGTTGTAAAAGTATAGTTTGTTGTCGCCAATTAGATCAGATTTTGTGGAAAGGTGGTTTTAGTTTAGCAAGTAATCCGTCCATCCGCGTATAAAGGCTAACCAAGCTATAGCCAGCCAAACAGGACACAAGCAACTCATACAAGCTTTAGGTATGTGTATGTATAAAGCACCAAGCTTCGTTTAAAACATCTGCTTGCTATATAAACCGGCGGCTTCGTACGATATGGCATTAAGATTCATTTAGTAGTTGCGAAAAAACAAAACAATGCTTAGAAACTATCATTTTAGTATTACTAATATATTTACACTATTTAGCATACCTAATGATTATATTTTAGCATGGTTTTAGCTGTGCATATTAGGGATGGATGTGTAATTGCATAATATATCATAAAATTGTACATACTACTTACTACGTATAAATGAAAATATGCAATATTAACATGCAAATACAACTACACATAATACAATACATACATACACAACGATACGATGATGACAGCCACTACAGAAAGGCAAGCAGTCTTTACTTTACCAATAAAATAACCTTAAGCTGAAATTAATGATTGAAGGTAATTTAATAACCCTTTGTTAGTGCTTATGTGGGCATAATTATACAATGTACACGTTTACACATCTGTATACAACTATAAGGTTAGCACCTACTCTACCTACTGTAAATACCGGTCATGTTGCATAGAATTACAAAGGTAAGTAGTAAAGTTAATACTGAGCTACAAAAATCAGTCCAGCAGAAGAAACTAAGATGCGATTGTTCAGTTTGCAAAATGTGGAATGTACTCCACTAACTCCACACGTCAAACTTATAGCAATTTTGATACAAATAAGCTACAATTTTCTAAATTAAATATTATACTTACTTAAGTGTAACTACTACCCATTTGCACTTTAGTAGCAGAGAGAGCTTCGGTCTTTTCGTAAGTATAATTGAGTAAACGCTATAAGCTAGGGAAAGGACAGCTTGTTCTTGTTATGTATGTTTGTGTTACAAGTTTACGATAAATTGTTTCTGTACACGTGGAAGCGGAATTTATCAACCTAAGCTATACTCTGGAGAATTGTGGATTTGTAAGTGCATTTTCATTTCATAAAATATATTGAGAGCACTGAGGCATTATATTTATATCAAGAAAACATTTTTTTGCTTTAGCATAGAAAGAGGTTTTCTACATATCTTTACTCAATATTATAAAGAGTTATATTTTCCAATATAATATTTATTGTGACATTAATAAGGAAAGTGTTTATCTCCCATTATTATAATCATGCACTTATGATGCATGTCATATTTACTTGTATCAGTAATAATTTTAGATAAGCATAACATTCTTACATGTAAAAGCTCTCCCTTTTCATAAGTGGTATAACAAATTGCAACCACACCAAGTTTATGGTAAGTATTTCTCAACTATTTACTTATCAACTTGAGTAAAATAATATCCTGCATGTAATATACATTTTGTACGACCACTTGCCAATAACAGAATCGAGAAATACGCTTTGACTATGTACACCGCATGCAACTACTGCGATTCTATTAATCCGAGACAGCTCAGGTTCATACATACAATATTGTAAATAGAATAATAAATATTATTTCTAAGAAACATTTTTTATATGTACAATTTTCATTTGTGCAATACACGCTTACTTTTCAGATAAAATTGCTGAAATGGAAGATAAATACGAAAATAAGACACAAAACACTAATGTGCCCAGTACAACCGAAGAAGTTACAGCAGAATGGCTTTCGGAAGTTTTAAATGCTGATATCCAGAAAAATACATTAGAGGTCACAGGGAATGTAAATAGTGGACTTGGATTTCTCAGCAACTTAATTAGGGTCAAATTTAGTACAAATGGTCAACAACATAGGAAGGGTAACTATATTATTAAGCTACTGCCCCATAAAACGTATATTGAAGAAAGGAATCTTGTAATTGCTGAAAAAATGGACAAATCCGAGATTCTCTTTTACCAAGTATTGCTACCAGAGCTTGTGAAAGAGATCCCTTCGTTGGAACAGTATATATGTACATTCTACTACGGAAAAATCCAGGGGGAAGTTCCAGAGAGCAATATCGAATATGCATCCGTTCTTATAATGAAAGATTTGAAGGAAGATGGGTTTGTGGCGAAACCGTTTAGTATTGGCCCTCTGAGTGAAGATGAAATTGAGCTGACGATAGATTTCTTCACCAAATTTCATGCTGCCTCAATATTACACGAAGCGAAGCTAGGAAAGACATTACCAGAAGTTTATGACTTCTTCCCCAAATGGTACTACCCAAGGGAAATTGGAAGCAAACAATTTGTCATACATGCATGGCTGGATAATAGCTTCGAACCGATAATTAAGATCATCAGCGATTATATCACAAAGACACACCCTAAGGAGAAGGAAAGAGGAGAGGAATTAATTGCTAATATGTTGCGACCTTTGGCTCCCCATGGACAAAAAATCTTCGATCGAGTGTTAGAAGCTGGACAACAATTTCCTTGCGCTGTCCATGGTGATTTGTGGCAAAATAACGTTTTAACATCCTCGTCTAATTCACCTCCAGCTATTAAAGCAATTGACTGGCAATTAATGGGTTACTCTGATCCGGTTTACGATCTTGGGGTATTCTTAGTTTCTACTGGGGCTGAAAACTTAACAGTCTCTAAGTATGAACACTTTGTCAAACTATACTTCCAAAAAATGGAAGCCATTTTCGCTGAAAAACAAAAGCATGGAAAAATACCCGGTCTGCAGAAGAGACGCTCATGGGAACAATTGTGGGCCACTTTCAAAACCTACGGAATTGCATACGGGTTTATATTCATTATGCTCAGTTTGGAAACTTTTACCAAACACGACGGATTTCTTCAAAAATTTTATGAAGCTCTGTTATTTCTCCATTCCGAAATGAAACTTTCCCAGTTTTTAATACAACTTGTTGCTGATTAAGATTCCTAAATCAAAAATTCATTTTGTGTGGATATTGTTTTTATTTAATTATAGGAAACCATTTTATCTTTCACAATTTTGTAACAAATAACTGCACTAAGTTTGGCTGCACTATAATAAGTGCCAATTTATAAGTGAACTATTAAACCAATAATTAATACATATATTATGCATAAAATTCATTCATTTATTATATCATATCTAATCTACACTCACGCCGATTCATTGAACTAGTATATACATATTATTTCAAAGTCTTTAGCTTTAAGAAAAACGGCAAAATACATCTTACTATTCATTAGCAAGGGCTATGGTTGCATCTTACAATCAATCCTTTAACAAAACTTTCGCTGATATTGGGATTCTTTGCACGTATTATTAAATAATGTGTAGACACTTGTATGGATAGGTTATATAATGCTGTGTAGCGTAGAAACTCAAAAGTGAATGATATCTTTAAAATAGTTATATAACCTATGGCCATTTTTTGTACTCTGAAATTTAGACACGCCACGTTATCATACCAGGCTGGGTCTCAAGTTAATTGTGTGCTGCTGTTGTACTTCCATGAAATGGGGGAATAACCTTACATTTTTATCTCTGTACATGCAAGCAATTTATAACATGTTAGTAGCAAATAGTACTAATATTTCTACTCCTGAATGTATCCATTAGTGCAGTGCAGTGATGCATATATGTAGTACATACATACGGAACTAAGAGCTGTTACAATATTTAATTAGCTTGATGTACTTGGTACTGGTAGTACTTCTGAAGAGTTGTGTTATGCAAATAAATATGTTAAAGCTATTAAGAAGCAGGGGCGCATTTATTATAGAGAGATATCTGCATCGTCTATTTGTATAATAATAATACTACAGTACTAGTGTAATATCCGAGGTACCAATTACAATGCACAAATATATGGTAATATTTCTAAATCACAGACCTATTCCAAATACACATACGCTATAGATGTGTATAGAATATTAATGATATCTGATACTACTAGTATTTATATCTCTGCATGTATATGGACCGGTTACATAATGTAGTCTATAAGCGATATTATTCTACCATGCATCTGCAACAATAATACCAATTTAGTAAATTCATGAAACATTCAGATACTTTATCTCGAGGAGAGCTGTTGATAAAGGAGTTGGCTGCTGAAATCTATATTTACTTATTAAAAGCCGAAAAAGATATAAAGCTATTTAACACAAAGTGAATTCACAGGTAATATACGTACAATATTTTATTACAATATTATTGTCTTACAGAACGGGATTATATATGTACTAGTACAGTATATACATAGGTACTGTAGTACTAGAAAGAAAAGTAAGGATATTAAATAGCCTTTCTGTAATTCACATTTCATTCTAATGGAATTAGTTCTACTTAAATAATTCCTAATTACATATAAGTATATCTATGTAATTTTATTTAGATTTATGCATCATGACTGCTAAAAAAGAGATCCTGGTACCCCTGAGTACTGAAGATGTGACATTTTCTTGGTTTGAGCAAATTCTGAGTATAAAAATTGACGAGAAGAGTTTTTCAGCAACCGGAAATGCAAATAACGGTGTAGGATTCTTGAGCAACTTAGTTCGAGTGCGATTCGAAGAGATTTTGTTGGATGGTTCAAAGAAAGAGCATTGTGTTGTAGTCAAATTACTTCCTCCTCAAGAATGCGACCAACAGCTTGTAATTTCCGAAAAGATGGATAAATCAGAATTACACTTTTATGAAAAGTTAATTCCGGAAATGGTAGCTGAAATGCCCTCATTAGAATCCTATTTCTGTCCGATGATTTATGGGAAAGTTCAGGAGGAGAATAGCGAAGAAAATATCCCGTATGCGTCCGTCCTGGTTTTGAGAGATTTGAAAAGGGACGGATATATTTTGAAACCATTTAGCACTACTGAAATGGATTCGGAAGAAATTGTGATGGCCATCGATTTCTTAGCGAGTTTTCACGCAGCGTCTGCTTTCATTGAATTAAAGAAGAAAAAGCCGCTCTCCAATGTTTACGATGCGTTTCCAGAATGGTATTACCCAAATGAAAGGAAAGATCGCCAATTCACTATCCATACCTGGTTCATTGAAGGATTTAAGCACACTGCAGATGTAATGAACGGTTACACTGCGAATATTAATCCCGCAGCCAAAGATTCCATGGACGAAATTATTGCAAAGCTAGTGGAGCCATTGGCACCGTATGCTCAAGAAATATATAACCAAGTCTTAAGGGCTGGTCAACTATTCCCATCTATTATTCACGGAGATTTGTGGCAAAATAATCTCCTCATATCACCGAATCCTCACTCAATCAAGATCATTGACTGGCAGATGGTTGGATACAGCGACAGCGTTTATGATCTCGCTGTTTTACTAGGAACCAGTTTATTTCCAGATTTAAGTTTAGAAAATCTGGAGAAACATTCCAAAATATATTTTGACAGACTTGAGCAAATATATCTTGAAAAAGAAAAATTGGGAACAGATATTTCCGGAATTAAAAGGCGATCCTGGGAAGAATTTTGGCAAGCCATGAAAACATACGGCATTGCCTTTGTATTCATTGTTTTTGTCATGGGCTGCAACACTGTGTCAGCTTTCCCTGAAAACTTTCCAAAACTTTATGAAGGACTACGATTTTTCCATTATGAGGCAAATCTAGCAGATTTCTTAACAAAAGCAATCAAATCATAGAAAATAATTTCAGCATACTTATTATGTAACATGCATACATTAACAAATATCATTTCCACATTTTTCGGTAATAACTATAAGTACTAAATTAAAGTAAGGTATTAGTAGTACTAATTTCTAATAATATACATATATACAGATACCTATAATGTTCGGTACGGTTCGCCTACTCCTACTACCACTAAATAGTACTAATATTAACATTCCTAATGAGTATTAATTTTTCAACTTGTACTAAAATGAAAAACAGGATGTATATGCTTATGATTAGTAAAAATGACGTAAAAGAGAACTTGTAAGTATATTGCTATTTTATTTAGCATGTTGTGTAAAGAAAAATGCATACTCCCTCAGCGGGCCTACATACTACCCAAAGCCCTGTTCATTTCGAGCATTACCTTCTATGATAATTGCCGTCATTAGTTGTCAATTACTGTAATTACGTAGCTTTTGCAACTCAAGCGATATCTAATCTCATTAAATAAAATTCCCCATTGGGAAATCCATATTTTGAGACATTTTTAGAATTTAATCATTCTCAATGCACTAAATATTAATTATGGCAAAATGAAAATCATCTTTGTTAAGTAACATTTAGTGTTAAGTTCATTGTTACCAATATAACATGCATTCATTATGTGCACCAAAATATCGCACTATAAGTCAAACCCTAAAGTTTATTTTGTATTCACAAATATCAGATGTGTACCATGGCTGCAAAAACTGGAAGCTTAACATCAAGAGTCCCAATAACCGCTGAAGATGTTACAATTGGTTGGTTCCAAGATATTCTGGGTATAAATATTGATGCGGCCAGTTTTTCAGTCACCGAAAATGCAAACGCAGGTCTTGGATTCCTAAGCAATTTGGTACAAGTTCGTTTCATCGAAATTTCATCGAATGGATTAGAGAAAGAACACTGCCTTATTGTGAAGTTACTTCCTTCTGATGAGGCGACCCGAGAACGAGTCACCGCTGACAAAATGGACAAGGCAGAAAAACATTTCTACCTCAACATTATTCCTGAACTTGTGCAGGAGATGCCTTCGTTGGAATCTTATTTCTGCCCTTTCATTCATGGCCAAGTCCAAGAAAAGGATACCGAGAAGCGTTTACCCTATTCTTCAGTTTTGGTTTTGAGGGATTTAAAACAGGATGGATTTATCGTGAAACCTTTCACCAAGGAGAAGTTATCCTCTGAGGAAATTCTGCAGGGGATTGATTTCTTAGCAAATCTTCATGCTTCGTCGACGTTACTAGAACGAAGGAAGGGAAGAGCTCTAACAGATGTGTACAAAGATTTCTTCCCCGAATGGTGCTATCCCACCACGAACAAGAATCCCGAATTCCGGATCCATGCAATAATAAAATCTGGCTTCAACTTGGCAAATTATGTAATTAGCCATTACACGACCAATATTAATCCTGGCGAAATAGAATCCGGAAATGAAATTATTTCAAAACTTATAGAACCCTTTGCTACACATTCTCAAAGACTGTTCAACGAGGTCGCCAAAGCTGGATACAAGTACCCTTCCCTAATACATCAAGATTTATGGCAAAATAACATAATGGTAAAATCAGGGTTTCCTTCAGCAATAAAAGTTATCGATTGGCAACTTACCGGATATAGTGACAGTGCTTATGATGTAGCGGTTTTCTTGGTAGCAAGCTTATCTTCTGAGCTAAATATCAGAGTGTTTGAGGATCATGCAAAATTATATTTCCAAAAGCTTGAGGCTATATACGCTGAGAAGGAGAAACATAGTTATAATCTTTTAGGTGCGAGAAGGCGGTCCTGGGAAGACTTTTGGCAAGCGTTACAAACGTACGGTGCTACTTTAGTATTTCTTGGGTATACTATCATTGGCTGCCACTCTGTAGCAAAATTCCCTGAAAATTTTCCCAAGATATACGAAGCATTTCGCTTTCTATATTATGAAATTGGTCTGCCAAAATTTTTAAGTACAATTATTGATACAATAGAAAGTTAATTTCTTTGCTTTAGTTTATTTTTTTATTACTACATATTTACAACTTTCTCCAATCTTTTGATTTTAGCTTTGCAACACATTTCCAAATACTTAAACAGGAAATTTTATTAGAAGTAGAAGATAATTTAATATGTTCTGGGTTCGCCAGCAGGTTCCTCAGTTGTTTGATCAGGTGTACACGGAACTGCAGTTGTTGGTGGATATTGCGGCATAGCTGTTGAATAATAATTTTCAAAATATTGTTTATCAGTATCAGTTTCCTATCAAAATTATGTATCACAATCACATAATGTGATATCAATATCAATGTTCAATTAATTAGTAGTGTATATGTAGTAATGTAATTACAGTTCTAATGGGGATGAGTGCCTGTGTAAAAAAGTTTCCGTTATACACTTTAATTACTGATAAATATGACGACAAGGTAGATACTTTTATCTACCGGTTGGGGTCTATTGATTGATACAAAATGGGCAAACAAAATGATTAAACATTAAGAGATTTCTACCTGGGAAAATGATTGAATGTATGATATTTTTCGAAATAAACATCTGTTATAGTATTTTATATACGTGAAAGATTGATTTACCTTCACGTTCATGACTGCACTGATCTTGGTGATATTCATGACCACATCTGCTATAACGTTTAACAGGGCGATTTCGGTGTATGTATGCAGGTTTCCTGACACGCCCTTGTGACCTCGGGCCGCTTTTAGAAGATCGTGAAATTGGAGTATGACTACTAGGCTGATCTTCATTGGCTAATCTTTCCCGAATTCTTGGAAGAATTTCATTCCATAATGCACAATTTCTAGCATCGGGCCCCATCCGAGTTTCCGTTGTCTCATCGGAGATTTCTGTGGCATTTAGATCGAGGAAAATTGGAGCATCGTATGTATATCTGTCCCAGTTAGGTGATGGAGTTCTATAAACAAAAATCACAATACTTTGGAATACATTTATAAATAATATTTGCTTGCAAATTAACATATAAAAGAGTACCTACCCAGATTTGGAAAATTTAGTGAACAATTTCATGATGTGTTTGCTTAGATCAACTTCTCCTGGAGTAAAACGAGATGAATTTTGAACAGGTACTCCGAATAAGTATTCTAATTCATCTGCGTGCATTACACCCATCCATTCCGGCCAAGGGTTTGACGAAGTTCGCTATTTAGGATATACAGAAACTGAAATATGGTTTTAAAATTACGCTTACTCACATTTAGGGATCACAACTTTCTCCTACTTTCTCTATGTAAATGTGATACCATGGAGAAAGTAGCTATGTGTAAGTTTTAGCCTGCTTTCATCTTGTAAAAAGCTATAGTTTTAAATCACTAATGTGCATAACTTTAGAAATATACTGTAGTTAAAATCCAGCGTACATGCTAAAAAGCTTACCTGGTTAAACTGGTAGAAATACACTTTAAGTCCTCTGTTCGACCAAGTATCTGCCCAGCGTCGGATAGGACATGTAAAATAGGCATCCCCTACAGCCTGTGATATGATTTTCTGATTTCTGTAACCATCGTTGGGGTTCTCCCAATTTGTGTACTGGAAAGTTCATCAAGAAATTAGTAATACTACATAGGTATCATAATCAAGAACCTACAATCATTTGTTCTGAACTTCGCATACTTAAATTTTGATTGGAAAAACTCACATAATCAATAATGAGATCTTGTTCGAAGTCACTGTGTCCATAGAATATGTCCCTCATGATGTCAATATATTTGTCAAAAGGAACACTCGTGGACTTCTTCTCGCTGAAGTAACCAGCATAGTGATAGACAAGGAAATAAGACCCTGTGAAGGAGAAACATTCGCCAAAATTACAATATTAACCGTTTATTACGTAATAAAATAATACATAAATGTATGTTTATTTGCATGTATGCTTATAAACAGCACAAATCATAATCCATAATAATAAGTATAAAGAAAATTAAGTAAATAATAATTTTATTAACACTAATCCCGTGTTACGATTAAAGACCTATATACTATTGAATTACTGCAGAGAAGCGCACATACTTTCTCCTAAACCAACTTTAGATTAACTCGTACCACACTACTGTATTAACATGCATAATTAGTAAGTGACTATTAAAATTAAGAAATTACAAAGTTTTAGATGCAGGTAATACGATCGCCAGGAATGTCAAGAATTATAATATAATTACATAATACTTGTATGCAGTAGCTAGTTACTACATTGCTACATCTGCATTAATGCAATTATCATATTAGGTATTACCTTCGTCTTGAGTACTGCCAATGACGATATCGTGTCTCTTAGCATCACGAGTCCCAACCAAGTTGGAAGGCATATCATTAAGAAAATATCCGTCAATAGTTGGCTTAAAAGCAAAAGCTAAAATGTGACCACCAAAAAGCTTCCACTGAAGTTTAATCAATTTGTCGGGATCAACTTCTTTGAGACAGTTGACTACTTCTTGTGAGGTCTGTTTTAAATATAATGTGAGTTAAGGCAAACTGATGAAATTGTGGAGGATATCACAAAATTATAATCTCAACTTGCATTCTATAAAAATATCAAGCAAGTACTAATCTTGTTTTTATGTAATTTGATAATATATCTGTAATATGTATACTAATAATCATCGCATTTGATTTACCGTTTGAGTGTCGCATCCAGCAAGATTGGCTAATTGGTAAGACACATCTCGTGCCTTTTTTGGATGATTAAATGCCCATTTAGCTGTCGCAACTCCAGATAATATGATAGATCTCTTGAACAAACTTCTTGTCAAAGGAGATAGGGAATGATAAGAAACAGAAGCAGCTCCGGCACTCTCCCCAACTAGTGTGATGGACTCTGCACATAATTGATAGACAAGAAATCTTTAGCAATTCCATATTATAGTACTTATTTGGAATTTAGCATATAATAAATACAACTAGCACACGTAGGGAAACAATTAATTTTTACCTGGATCACCACCAAAGTACTTTATGTTCTCATTGGTCCATTTTAGGGCCATAACCTGATCAAGCATCCCAGCATTTCCAGGAGCCTCTTCAGTACCAAAATAGAGAAAGCCAAATGGACCCAATCGATACTTCAAGAAAAAAAATCATTTTTATCTACTTGTATGTATATGGGGGGTAATAAAATTAAAAATAAAAATGAAATCCTGTTCAATAGTGTTTGTTGGGTGAATATTTACACACCTGAGATGATACAACAATCACATCATTTTCAGATGCTAATACAGCTCCATTATAAATATCAAGTGAACTGCTGCCACTGAAGAATCCACCACCATAAATCCAATACATGACAGAAACAAGATTTGCTTCTTTTTCGTCAAAAATAGAAGCTGGGACCCAAATGTTTAAATACAAACAATCTTCCGATACTTTTGTATTTGGATTCCATTGCGTCTCGCCACGATTGTCTGGAAACATTTCTGATGGTCCCTATACCATGGAGTAGAGGAAAAGCTATTAATAATTACTGGTCACTGATCACAGATAAATAATTCAATATGAATTGGTACCTGATAACAAGCGTTTGGCAGATTTTGAGCATTGTATGTAGTTTTCAACTTTTCAATTGGAACTGGTCTTTTAAATTTTAGGTCACCCACAGGAGGCTTTGCGAATGGAATTCCATAGAATGCAATCACCTTTTTGCCCGATTGAGTTCTGTGTATGTATTGCAAAAGTTTGCCAAATTTTTAATGTTTGTCAAGTAATTGTATGCATGAAATTGTTTACTTTCTCTCTTTAAATAGAAACGTGACTTAAAACTTTCACACATACTTTCATTTTAGATCATATTAATTTATTATAACAGTAGTGTACGCATTGTTATGAATTAATTATTTAACTACCTACGTTTAGTACTACATAAATATAAATGTGTGGATACTATTGGATAGTAACTACTTAAAGCTCAAGCTAACTATTACTATAGGTGCTAAAAACTCCAGCCATTTTTACTCACGAGTACCCAAATTCATTTGCAAGTATAGTATTCTTATTGCAATCATTCAATAATTGCTCTAAATAAAATATAAACTATTTGTAGATTACAACTACTTGCACATATGTAAATATATTGCATTAGAGGACCATGAATTTGTGAAACGCATTTTAAATCAGCATTTATTCAGATTCTTAATAAATTTTTTAAAAAACTGTGCATAAGGTTCTTACGTAATAACTTTTCCTATGAAGGTTCCCGCATTTGCTGTAACTTCTGGCCCATCAGCAATAGTATTAGCTTCGTCAGCTTGTGGAGCACTTGTAGTTATAACGGATTCCTCAGTCGGTGGGTCAACAGGACGAGGTTTAGCCGTGGTAGACAACCATCCCATAGGAGGATAAGGAGGTTTCGGCAGATTTCTTTGATTAGATCGGTACTGATTTCTTGAAGGAGACCTATTTGTCCCTTCTTGCCTTTGTCTCCTTTGGGCCATTTGAGAATATTCTTCCCAACCTTCAGGATCGTCAACTGAGTGTTGTCCATAGTCATCTACTTCGCGATGATTAACTTTGTCCCATGTATCGTAATCCTGTACATTGTCAAAATTCTGGGATTGTGAGAAATCGTCTCCTCCATGTTGTTGTTGGTATACTGGCGATGACCTGTATCTGTCCCTGCCTCTAGCAGTAATTTCAGAAGGTAGGGAAATTACAAGGAATATTCCTACCACGACAAAACTCAGTTTAATCCGAAATTTCATTTTCAAGAT
>JAQFYC010002748.1:0-23877 GCA_034694165.1 Tomocerus mixtus | reverse complement strand
CCCCTGCCCTGTGTAAAAAGAAAGACAATATGTTTCGCATAATTGCAGTTTAAAACAGTGTTTTTCCTTTTGTTTGGCAGTTGGGGATTTCCCTTGTATTTCAAGTACGCACAAAAAAATCGAAATTTATTTCAAGATTTTCGAATAAAATGATTTTTACTACTAATTACAAGCAAATATGATGTACACCTACTATAGTAGATGGCAACAATATCAAGATGTTATATGCTAATATAATGTTTCTTATATGTATGTAGTAGGTATTTCCTTACACAATAGTTTTTCTGCAAGTTTTTAACCCTTCCGTTGTTCACATCGAAATAGAAATAAGAAAAAGCTTAGTGCAGCAGATGAAATGTGTGCCAAATAAATAGAAATGGGAATAGAAATACCTACTAATCCGCAGTCAACTCACATACGTAACACAACGAAGCGCAACATGAAGCGTAACAAGACAACAAATCGCATCAGAATGAGATCAACAACAGAACAGAAGAGTATTGGCAATCGCCAGGCAGCTTAACTTCTGTTACTCAGTTTAACTTAAGTTTATGCAAGAGTGAGAGAGAGAATTCAATTGCATACCTACAAATACATTACATACACTACTAGTATAAGTACATCTCTATTCTATAGTATGTATTAGATTTGAGACAGAACGGGGTTTCGAAATTGAATGCCAAGTATTTCCTTGCCATTCCACGCAATGCCATCGGGTGACATGCCGAGACTGAGACACAAAATAATATTATGTACAGTATTGCATTAGAATTCGATTGCTATTGGATTGGAGAAGGAAAATATATTCTTCCCAGTCAGTCGGAATGTAATTTAACCCTTTAGAGTATTATTGCCGTCTCATCATTCAATTTCATTCAAAATCCTTCCTAATGCTCTCCTGTGCAAAATGGAATTCAAAAGCAACTCGCTGAGTATGCTAAATGTACAATTCTATATAATATATCATTCTATTTGCAGAGATTACCATTTTAAACGTATTTCTATAGCATTGAATGTATATTGCACCTACCATACATAAAATAAAGACAGCTACACACAACTATAAGAAGTAAATAAGAGCATCTTGTGAATTCGACCGCCTTGACTTGCCTTGACTATTTATCAGTTGATATTTTTGGCATGTTCGTTCACACACACTAATCTATCACTCAGCTCCAGTTATAACTCCAATCCAAATCCAATCCAGCAGTTAAATCATGCCAAGTGAGTGAAGTCCAGTTGATGTGTATCTTTAGTAATGTGGCTTAACTAACCAGGTTTTACAATGCGTAGGAAAACAACATTAATATTTACTGATACTTGCACATGTATAGATTTACCTTAACAAAAACAGAGCAGACGCTAATCGCATATCAGTAAATGTACTCCACATACCTATAGTACATATAAGTAAGTAGTATTAGTACACGTTAGTAAAGGAAAACTATTTGGAAATGCTGACATCAATCGTTTCGCCTTGTCTTGACTTGTCAATTCGTCATTTAGCTTCGTCCTTCTCGCATCTCTCCTTCAAATGTCAAAAATAATCAATCCGACGAATTTCATAAACAAATCATTATACAAAGCTTCTTATTGACAAGTAGTGACTCAAACCATTCAGCCATATCCATGGACGTATGTTAGAATGTGAGGATGTACGAATGTCAAAGTTTACTTCTGTTTATACTCTACTCTAGTATTATATGCTTGCGTTGACAAATAATTGAGACTATTAACTCAAATCCATTCCAACTAAGGTTCCAATAATATTTATGATTACGTAATGCTCCTTTTCCTCACAAGACAAACTGCTATACGTTCATTGCATATACTGGCTATAACATTGACATTACTGATACGTATCTATATAGTATGTAGTAATTTATGGGTGGACTATACATTTACTGACGTTAGCAATTTATCATTAGCACATTACATCCTATTGAAGTATGTGTATGTATGCAATTTCATTGTCTTAAAATTTGTATAACAAAATGACTTAATTTCATAGCACACGCAGATCACCTTCCCTTGATTTCTTATGAAATTATTAAATAGTTCCACTATTGCATATTCTACGCGTATTTGTGTCGGTATTACCACATAGAATGTCTTCAAAGATTCATAATTTCTTTTGCAAACCATCAAGGTAAAATTCGTTCGTCTATTTTACTCTTATGTGTACAAGTGGTATGTATGTATAGGGTTCTACTTCTTTTTACGATACAAATACGAATGCAACATTATTTGCGAAGGAGGATCATGTTACCTTTTCTTTTGGTAAAGCTCACATACAATGTGTATAGTAAATAGTATAACTATATAAAAAATATTTATTAGGCTTAAGCCTTAGTTCATCGTTTGTAGTGTGTGTGGTCAAGTTCAGTAAGACATGTTATACGTCTGTTTCTATGTGATTGTGAGTTAGTAAGGGAAGGATTGAATAGAGTTTATTTTCTCGTGTATGTATGTAGAATGTAGGTACTCGTACTCTCACTGACTTAACCGCAATCTCTGCAGACTAAAATGAAATTGATAGTTTTGTAGAGAGTCTCAGTCTGGCCAAGCCAGCCACACCAGTTTGACAACATATCCATAAGTATAATATGCTATGGTGGAATGGAATCATTCCTACAAATGTTTGTTATTTGTTAGAATACCTATGCACTCATCTCATACTGCGGTGGTCCACAGTACACGGAGAAAAACTTATTGGATTTTTCTAAAGAAAGTAAAGAGTTTCCAACCGGGAATCAGTCAGTTCCCCGCTGTATGTATCTATCTCTCTGTCTACTATGTACTACTGTCCTTCATGTCCCTCTTGGAAAAAGATTTAGCAGTTTGAGTGAGTTGGGTTAAGATGAGAAACATACTTATATAGGTACTATGTACTAGTACGTAGTGCCATAAAGTAGCAAATATGTAGTTACACTACATTTTGACATGAAATACAATAAGTCAGTGTTAAAGTTCCTGTGTACTATCTACAACATAAACTTATAGCACCGAAATATGTTTGCTTGAGACTGCATTGTACAGCATCTCTTGTTTACTTAGTATATGAATGTATATAGCTACTTTATTTTGTTTTCCGGTCTCTCTTTGTTACTTAATAACATTTACAGTGCAGTAGCCGTAACAGTACTCTATATACAGTGCGTTCCGCGGCAAAGAATCTTCGGGGACAAGATTAAACTTCTTCCATTTGCCAATTTTCTTTTATCAATTTACATGTAGATACCTTAAATAGCCACCGAAAGTGCCCAGGTATAAAGAAAAGATCAGAGTTTTGTATTTTTCCTCAAATTTTCATACTTACCTTTATACTTAATGTACTAATGAACAACGTTAAGTGGCCATTGACAAGCTATGCCAAATATTAATAAAATAGTGAATATCTAGATTTCTAGTAAATAGTATTGTTTCCTCTGACGAGAATTCCCTATGCAATGTATATCCATTTTTGCTTTTATGCTCTAGATTTCTACCGGATTCCTTTTAAACGGAATACTCTGTACACTACTAACATGATTTGGTTTCCTCTGTCCTCTCCTTTCGTTTGTCTTGCCCGTGCGGAATTTTATTTCTGATTCGATCATATCCTTAAAGGTAAAAAAGATAATATTCTATATATAGTGAAGTGAACTAGAGAACAAAAGAAGAGTTTGTGTAAAGGAAGATGAGCCCTGCAGTTAGAGATATAGTTAGGTAGCGTTAGTGCAAGTGTAAGTGTACTGTAAGTTAAGTAAAGTATTTTGTACGTTGCAATAGATACGTAGTGAAATAGTAAGTGAAGGTCGGCGTTCGGTGATGCGGAGCGTGCAAAGGATTTAAAAAGATAGACAATTTAATGCAGCTATCTAATGTAGACTTGTGGACTATTCTGTCTGTATAGCTATGGATATGGAGGGCTAGTGCTAGGAAGAAGAAGAATCAGAAGCAGCCTTGATTTTTTTACTTGTTCTGATTCCATTTGAGATGAGATCGCATCAGATCCACTGACTCACTCTCCACAGCACCTACATACTCTACTTGACTGTCTTCTCCACTTTTACATCATCTGGATTCACTTATACTTATACTTATAGTACCTACAAATCTCACTCTATGCTCAATATTATATAAAAGTAAAAATAAGGTAGCTTCTTGCTATGTGAATTCGAATGTGATTGAAAAACACTGGAGACCAAAATCCAGATTTTTCAATTCCTTCTCTACATGGTACCTACAGTACAGAAGAGATGAGCACGTGCAATGTGCGGTGCACTATATTATACATTTCATATCCTTTATAGTGCTATAGCGTGTAATTTTGTTAGAAAAGAGAAGAAACGAGGAGAACATAAGCAAGCAGACTGAAACTGAGCACGACAAAATACATAAAATCTACGGAGCGAAGACCCTTCCTGTTCAAAGTCAGCAGCAGGAAAATCCGTGGAAACTAGTAATTATTATGAACATAATACTATTACATGGAGAAATATTATTCCATATTAATACCTATCTATAGTCATAACATACCGTATTTTATAAAATAAGTGCGTCTCCTATAATAGAAGTCTCTCTGGTAAAGTAAGTAAGTCAAGACAAACAGTTTAAGGTGTGTGTATTGTATGCGCATTGGAAATTATTGTGCTTGGCTATTCTGACAAAAGTTATGTACAATGTCAAAAACTTATTTAAATAACACATGTTTTGGCTATTTTTTAATTTTGAGGAAAGTTACTGTAGTTTTAGATGGTAAACATAAAAAATTGGTAAAATTGCGTTCTTCTAATTTTGATAGAGTTTTACAATCACGGACAAATATAAATTACAGACCTAAGATTTCCATTGACGCCCGGGGTATCTAATAGAGTAAATATGGCACTCATAAGTTTATAATCATCTGTAATCACAGTGCACAATTAGTGTCAGTGTTACATTTATATACCTACATATACCATACTACATGCATACAGATATAATGCACTCATATAATATGTACAGATGTTTGTAGCTATTTGTATTTGTTATAAATATTTGTATAAAAGTATATATTCATTTATGTTATGATATAAAATGTTAGCATGTTTCCCAGCAGCAGATTCATTGAATGGAAATTATGGGTAATTTGTCTGTCTGCATCTGTTGTGTGGTGAATTTAGACAGAAATGTCTATAAGGTACTCCTCGTATAATTTGGAGATAAACACACACTCTCACATTACATTCACATCCCAATCATTGTAAACATTTTAATTGGTTTTCCCTGTGTAATTGTTTCTAATGAGCTTGTGAACTACTATTAAATATTATTACATGGTACTTGTGAGCTGTAGCTACAACAAATCCTACACTCTGACAACCAACAAATATTAACGCTTTACTACATAACAATATTATTCATTCATCACCTTCGCCTTCAACTTAAACTCTATTATTCATTATTTCTTACATACTTACCTATTTAATGTAACTATTAGCATTGATATTTTAATTTCCTTCTTCTCCGTAATATCACACTATAGATATAAATGCAAAACACATTTTAGCATTTCGCATTCATTTCTTTAAAGTTCATTCTGTTGAACTTGACTTTTATGTTAAATTTTATTACATTACTTTACAAGCTCAAGGTAAAGTCGTTTCAATTTAAACTCAACCTCTAGAATTGTTTGTTGCCTTCCTATTCCTATATATGTACACTGAAAATTGTAGACATGCAAGAAATGATAAGAATGAAGTTTCTTCTGCAGAGTGATAACAATTTTACAGAAATGATATTTTTCTGTTAACTGTTTACTATTTACTCCAATATTTCATGAAAACCTAAGTGAATGTTAATGATAGAAGAAGTTGCAACTTCAACTTCAAAAAATGAATAATGGGAGCCAATAAGAAATTGAATAGGGAATCGTATGTTGTGTTGTGACGGATGAAGTTTAGCACAATGAATACCGTAATACTATAAATAGCTCTTATTTATTACAAGACTATTATTGTGCTGGCATATCAATATCTATCAAAATAAAATAGTTTCCTTTCCCAGGATGGATGTGCTGAGAAAAAGAGTTGAGAAGTATGTACTGTCATTGAAAATGGATTGATGGGTCTGGTATCGCTTGGGTGGAGATGTCTATCTTTGTGTTTGTGTGAAGCTGTCAAATCAATTCTCCGAATAAATGCACAATTGGAAGGAAAGTGGATGTGGAGAAATAACAAGAGTGGCTATAACAATAGTATATATACTATATTGTGTAAAGAAATATAGCACAAGTAATGGGAAACTCTAGATTTAAGCCAAAGGTTACATTCTGACTGTATGTGCACAAACTTATTAACCAAACTAACCTAACGCTAAGCTCTTTGCTATAATACAAGCAAAAGCATTGTAGTTTGTAGTGGAACTCTATTTTTGTAATCTAATGTGATTAGGAAAAAGTTTTCCTTTGCTATTTGATCGGCTTTCTTTACATGTCAGGTTATTATAGTGGATCTTGCTCTTTCTTTAGCCATTCTTAAGTAAAGCTAATGCTCTTGTTCGTTATTCTTATACATTATGCACATATGTAGTATTTTTATATTGGTACCACCCATGCCAGATAAATATGTATTAAGTTGAGCAAGAGCTAATGAATACAATAATTCTTTTCGGCAGTTCGCGTTCAGTTTAAGTGCATTAGCTTAACTTGTTCGTTGTGTGTAGGAGTGATATACAAATAAGCATAATACTCTATATAAATCTAATGCATATAAGAATGCATACATATACTGTGTAGGAATGACTCCCACTTATTTGTAGAAGATGGGAGCAAATAGTATCTGTATACTTAAATACAAAGTCTGACGCTGACGTGAGTGAGAACGGAGAACTGGACATAATTGGACTGGACTGAACTAAACTGGACTTCTGTCCATAATCATTGGGATTAGCAGGTAGACTATCGAGTCACGTACCTAATAGCTTTATAGAGATCTCTTCCTCACATCCATTCAGTATTATTTAGAAGAAAGAGATGGTGACTGTCGGTCGGTGCTGATCAAACATGTTTTTTGCAACACAGTTCAAGTCCAGATATATCCTTATAATTTAGTTGACTATATATTATAAGTACGTACGTAGTAGGTTGAGTATCTAGGAGCAGTTAAAGAATTGAGTGGTTTGGTTTGGTTTGGTTAGCTTTCTCTCTGTTCTGTTGTTAGATGCCCATTTGCTTTCTCTATTTGTACTATAGTATAGCTAAGTATTTGTAGTATGGCTATTGGAAAGTTAAAGTCAAAGAAATTGTGAGTCTGAAAAGAAAAAGAAGAATGTTCTTGTTTCGTTTTGGTTAGTTTCCTTTCTTTTGATTCCTCCGTTTCGCTCTTCTCTTGTCTATTTCATTCCTCATCTCATTTCCTCTTTCGCAAAACTCTTTCGCCCAAACGCCATACCCTGCCATACCAGTCTACTAAGTCTAGCATAGTTTAACTTTCTTTCTCTAGAAAATATAAGCGTATATGTATACTGAAATGCAGTTACAATTGGCGTCGTCATATATAGAAAAGTAAACTGAAGAATTATAGTAAGAAACAAGTTTTGCTTATGGTACACAAAGATAAGATAGACAAGACGAAGGAAGATAGTTTTACTTATTTTGTCCATACAGAGAAAAGCAAGGAAAGTGAAAGAATCAACTAAAGAACATCTCATGTACAGAGAAATTCACTATTGAATACACACTTTTACATGTAAATACAAATAGAACCGCTATATACAGAATAAGAAATGTGGTATAAATGTCGTAGGCCACAAACTTTATGCTTATGAAAATCAATAACTTTGAAATATTTTGCCACTTTTGGTTGCTCCACATTTTTAAACAAGGATTCGTTTATAAAAGAAAGAACGTAATTAGTTCATTAAGAATACGACATAATGTTATATTCTTAAGCCAAAAATGTGTCCAGTCCAGGTATAATTTTTCGCTTTATTACTGATAAATTAATTGAGGTTTTAATAAGCTAAGTAGTGCGATAATCGTACTTTATTACCATCGTGATGATCTTTGCTTAAAAATACTGGAAAATTAACATTTTTCTCTAATTGGAAGAGATTTCTTCCTGGTTATAGAAATATCATACATTCTACCAGTGAAAAGCTTGTTGTATTGTATATTTGTAAACAGCACTAAAGAAATGAATAGCTATAAAAAATAGAAGTCTCAGTCAGTTGCTCATTCAATCACTTTAGTTCTCCTGTTCACTCACAGCCACAGTCAAGACAGGAGTAGAGAAACACAATGTAAAGAATCAGCTTTGTCTGTACATTGAAAAGACTTAAAGGACTTCAAACAACTTGTATTATTCATAATGGTCGCTTTCAATGTTTGCACAAAATAGCTTTGGGATTTCTTATTTTTAGCCTCCATGTCGCCTGACAGCCGTCATCATCTCTTGTTTGGCTTCCCTACTATTTTTCTATTACCTAAATATATACTAAATACACATGTATATGTATACTTACTACTTACGCAAATATTCTACATTCATAACAGTACAGACACATGTAGTACATGGCACATAATAGAAAGGTACGCATACGTATACAAATATTTCACTACCTACTACTCATCTAGTCTTTAAGTCTGCATATTTATGTAATGTTCATGTTCTGTAGATTTAAGGATTATGTATGTCTAACGTTTAGGCAGGCATTTCCATCAAAGACAGCTCAACTCAAGAGGGAACAAAGTAAAAAACCTTTATGTACAATATACTTTAATACATATCCATTGCATTGGAACACTCTTAAGAATGGATACAATAACCTATTACGTTTTCTATGACATGAATATGACAAAAAAGTGAAATCGATTCCTAGAAACAGAAAAGAGTAACTAATATCGTAAGGAAATCCTTGTGAAGTTGAATTCGAGAAATATCTGAGAATAAATACGAGGAATATCATTAACCATCTTACGTAGTTTGTGACGTGAAGGCAAGGACGTGACTGTCCTGTAGACTTTAGACTGTAAATTCTTCTTCTGCACCAATCAGATCTGAAATGCAAAGATAAGTATCATAGACAGAAAGACGGGAAAAGGCAACTGCTTCTGCCCTACATATTCACATTACAAATATCTACATGCACTGATCTACTTTTTTTATTTAACCATTTAACTATTATGTTGACATAATAAAACAACTAAATTGCATACGGTAATTTATACCCTGTACAAATAAGACAGGCTATAGTAAACTAATGACAATTAGGTTTATAACAACCTACTTACGTACATTACATTTCAATTTATAAAGAAGGAGCCGAATTTTTCAGCTTTCTAAAACAGGAACGCAAAAGACAATGATATTTATACATTGTCCTACTCTACAGAATGAAAAGTAGGAACTATTTGCAAAAGAGACACGGACACATTACATAATTAGAATTATCAAATGCTAATATCATTTTTCATGCATCTGTCTTTATACTCGAAGGAAATTCGATTCTTGTATGTGAAACCCGAATTCCAAATAAGTAAATGTTGATGAACATGTACACGAAGATTAAATAACGCGCTTTTCTTCCTATGTGCTTATTACATAGGAAACATTTTCTTGGGCCCCTTGGGGACAATTTAAGGAACTAATTGCATCTACAGTTCTAATGGCAGCTATGCGGAAACGATTTATCCGTTATAATTTCGTGATTATAAAATTACTTATCGCTATGCCGTACATAGCTGAATACCTTCGTAGACTTAGGTATGCACATTATGTATGTATGTATTAGACTACACAAAGCTATTTCTATATAGAATATAATAGAAGTAAGGAGAAATAGATTGTGCAAGAACTAATTGTATGTCATGACAGTACAGACAGTCTGTCTGTATTCTAATTCATACTATATACATTATAATAGCTTAAGGTATGTGCATGCATGTAGTGCAATTTGTCCAGTCGCTATTGTATTAGCCACATATACTTAATTTAGTCTAATCCTAAAATAGATGGTAGCGTGACAATAATAGTATACAGTAGTATGTAGTTGGGTATATAGGAGGAGACAGGACAGGAGAGGGACAAGAGAGGTCCCCTGACGAAATGGCTCGAGTTAAGAATGGAATGTCAAAGAGGATTGATATATTTAGTGGTGGAGTGGACAGCAGAGGGACAGCAGAGGAGAAAGGACTGCGGAAGACACTTCAGCGAGACAAATTGGATGAGATGATTCTAATTTATTACAAAGGGTTTACTCGGACGAGAATGCGGTTGATTGCATGAAAGTGTTGCAAGGGTATCACCTAATATTATCAACTACTCTCAGGCCAGATGGTCAACTCTCTAGAACTATTCTTTACAACTTTCTATAACAACGAAAAACAGTATCTGAATAGCAGCCATGTGTAAGGCAGATGAGACTTTTTAGCCCCTACTACAAAACGGGGACTTTATTTACAGACTACATACATATAAGTAGTACCTATAAGGCTTTAGGAAACTCTAGCAAACCAATTGTTGTCAACGGATTCCGAATTTTATCGCATCAAGAGCCGATTTAAGTTACAGTGCTACAGATAAAAGTAGAACAGTGCGAAAATATTAAGAATTGACATATTAGAAACATTTTTTAAGCTTTCTCCTGCTTTCCCCATACATAACACAGTACACAAATGTGTATATAATACAATAATATGTAAAAATAAAAAGACTAATACAAGGTTCGGCTCTTGCTACCGTGGAATTCGGATTATTAAAGTAAAAGTAGAGTAATAGAAAGCGAATGTGTGAACAAGTATTTAGTGAATTGGCATTATGCATTTGGTCCTATAGAGATTTATCTCGTTTCCCTGCTTCTATTTTCTATCTGAACTCTGTAGTTTATGTACAACAAAGTTAGTAGGTTGTGTATGGGATAGTGAAAGCAGGCTGGTAGAGTGATTGGAGTAAAAGAGAAAGTCAAGTGAAGCGTCCACTCTAAATCTACTAAAGAGCACTACAATCAAGAATCCTGATTGGGTCGAGTACGGTGTAGGGTTAGCCAAGTCACCAGGCATTATCTCAATGTCTTATATACCTTTATACTTGGTAGCTGTTTAAAAGTAAACAGTAAATAGGTACCATTGTGTACTTATTATACTCTACATACATAAGTAGAATATGTACATACTATAAGGCAAATACGTACATAAGTTGGGAATTAGTAGGTTAACAACCAGAATTACATCACTTTGTACGTCTATACTAATAGCATACAGACCTATTTGTACTTTGGACTTAAAGGAAAGAAGAAGGTTTGTGTTTTGTGTTGAGCAGTTATGGGAATGGAAGAATTCAATTGCTCACCATTCCGTGATGTAGTAAATAGCGAATACATGCATAGTAGAACTATAATCTAGAACTCCTTTCATTTGCTTCGACTCACTCAGCAAGCAAATATTACTTCACTCACTCTCTCCGTAGACTTTGGTTGTAGACCACTTCACAAGAATGAAGAATGATGGATATACATACAGTACAAAGCACATACAACACATTGACTCCTGAATCCTATTAAGTACATAATAAATAAATAATATAGCACAATTCATGGAAAAGACAATATTTATAGGAAATACGTATATTAATGGGCGCTGCGTGAATACCTATAGGTGCTTGACTCGGCTCTGTCCTGTTGTATACAAGATAAAAGTAAGTACAGCACGAGGGATCATAAAATCAGCAATCTATTGATAACTTAAGCTGAAGCAGAGGGAAATGGTAATAGATATTCGTACTATAGTAAATATATTGTTATTACCTATAAAACAGGTAGACTTTTCTATATAAAGAATTCTGAACATTAAACATACAAGGACAAGGCGAGACAGGTTGTGTGTTTAGAAGGAGTAGCCGTCCAAACATAATACCTACATTACACCAGGTGTATAGCTAATACCAGTAGGTATTGTGTAAATATATCCATCCTAACGGACTTGAAGCTTTAATTGTTTAGCTTATATGATATTATGGCTCTGTTTTTGTATACTTATCCTTGCCATTGGCAGGCCAAGCTTGGCTACACATTTAATGAATGAATATACATGAAGGCAAAATATGGAATCTCAAGGGACTATTTGTACTGCTAAATTATTAAGTAGCTTATATAGCTTCCTTTACAGTGCATAAGTATACTTTTTTTATTATGCAATATATACAAAGCCTGTTAGGGAAATGGAGATTTAGTACCTACTACCTATACATACCTACATTACTATATATATTATATAACCTATAAGTACTTGTGGGAAATCTGAGAACCTCTCATAGACATAGGCAATCTGAGCTGCCAAAATGTGTAGTTATAGTTTGAGTGTAGGCGAAGGGTTTGTGGAGTGGCTGATTAATGAAATCAAAAGGTTGTGGAGAGGAGATCTGAAAAAGGAGCCATAAAGATAAGTCGTGCCCTAAGAATAGGTAATAAAAATCCTTTCAAAACTGATTCGAAATTAATGGGGAAGCAATAAATAGAGTTGTAGTCCTGCATTTTGGATGGATGTGATGTGTGGTCTACGTACACATACTAATGGTAGCTATTCGTGTGTTGTATTTACTATATTTTCATTTCAGTACAGTGGGAATCCTTCTGATATCACTTTTTTTCATTTATTTCCTATGTACTTGCATTTGCATCCACTGACATACAAGGATGTAATACTTTCGTAACGAAGATGTAATACATATATTTAACTAGTACATATTTTATTCATGATGTACTATAGCTGATGTACCAGTACGTTTCTAACATGGTATAAAACATCAATGTGCAGTTAGATGTACAAATCCATATCATTGTCAGGGTTGAAACACAAAGCATGTAAAGCCATCGATAAATTATTACTCTCAATCCCCCAGTAAATCTTTAAAACAATCTTGACAGTCGTTTTCTTGAGATTTTCATACTTAACATACTCTACATACCTATACATTAATATCTTGTATAAACGGACGAGAAAAGAGCTGTTTTATTATTAACTAAACTTTAAACTTCTTTGTCAATCTACAATTGAGCTTGCAATTAAAATTTAAAAAAATATTTTAATAAAATTGTCCGAAATTCTAACTTAAGGAATTGCATATTGCATAATTCTTTAGCATCATTACTAATTACGTTTGGCATACCTGGGATTTATTATGTAGATACATAGATACACATACGAGTACAGGTTGCAAAAACATTAGTCGCTGTTATTATAGTAGATCCTGTACATAATAAATAAACTAGTATAGGTATTAGGTATACAAATATAGTCCGTTTCCACAGTTGGTATAGTATATTCGCATTCGCACAGTTATTTTACGACTTCTTGCTAAGTTATAACTATTGCATTTAAAACAGTACATACTATATACCTATATAATATGCATAGTTACTGTACCAAAAGTAATGTGCAGGCATAAATACATATTGCATCGATATCTCTAACGATATTAATAACTCAAGTGAACATACTACTACTATAGATTATAGATGTGATGTGACAAGTTTGCTGTGCAATACATTTCTTATTTCTGAACTACATTCATCCACACACACACAGAGAAGTCCCTGCAAACGCTTTTGCCCTTTGGATTTGAATAAGTTTGCATTATTATTGTATTCTGTGTCTTGTAAGTTTCGGGAAAGTTAAGTAGATTGTCGTAACGTAAGTCCGGTGTTGCGTTGTCTCGTAGCGGTTTCCTTTGACCTTTAGCCGGCACGTGTATATTAGCCACTACTACAAGTCTTGGTACACTATGTCTCTATAAACGTACTAGTTAATGTATGAAACATGTACATATTTATACTATGCACCCCTATATATTTAGCTATGCACACGTTTGTGCGGTAGAAAATAACTATTATTATTATTAAGCCAGGCCAGGAGTTATACATTGTAGATATACTCCTTTATATATCTGTATTAGGAATGAAGGATATATACTTGTAGTTGTTGGGCTTAATGGGAAAGATGCGGTGGACATTAGAGTATGTAGTTATAGTTATGCAAGGGCTCCAGCTATTTATACATACATGTAATATGTAATAACATTCGCTATATAGTTGTGAGTGGTTTAGTAGTTGGGAAGGGAAGTAAAAGGAAATAAAGGAGAACCTTATGTGTTTTGTGCGTGTCGTGATTCTAGGAAGGAACTTCACGCCGGACTGAAAATCGCATAGACTGAAAACCATCTCGGGCGGAACATCACACGTACTGTTGTCACTTCGCTTCGCGTATTAACTTAACCTAAACCTAATCAAAGTCAAACAAACTTCAATGCAGGCATACACAATAAAGGAATGGCAGCAGGGCACGCGATGTTCCGTCCGAGGTGATCTCCAGTGTATGTGACTTTCCTTCCGAATACCCGTGTCTTCAGGTAAGCTGGCAAAACAGAGCTCAAGTAGTCAAATCTTAAGAGTTTAGTTCACTTGGGCATGAATATACATTTACAATTTACCTTTAGCTTCAATATAAACTCATTTCACATCACTTTAGGCTACAGTCTAACTATTCTATACAAGTATTATTACATATACTCAATCTAAAGACTAAATGTTCCTTATGAACTTATATACTCTAAATTGTGCAAGTATTTTCAACGCAATGACTTTCGGTTAACTAGATATACATTTTATGTATAGCATATAGTGCACTTAGGGTTACACAGGCACTTTAAAAGATGTACAGCGAGATAGGGTACCTAGTAATATAGAATAATGCATTGCATTTAGGTATAGCTTGTATGTAGTTGGATAAGTTGGGATAAAGTTTATTTGTGCTGTATTATTGATAGTATAGTGTAGTGGAGTGAAATGGGAATAAGTTTTGAATTGTAAGTCAGTGGGTGCAGGCAGGCAGGCAGGCAGTTGGGCTAAGAATGGAAGTCAACTGGGGGGAGTATTTCATTTAGTATTTCTGGTTGAGTTGAATTGATGTGTGTGTGATGTGAGTGAGGTGTTTTCGTGTGGTCTCCTCCATCTCCTCCACCCGACCCTGCAGAGGTATGCAATTTAATGTTTTGGAGAGTCGTCTTTTCTTATTGAGAGTTTATATTTTATATTTGTACTTAGCTAAAGGTAAAGGTACATAGAGAAGATTCTGGGAGAGAGGTAAGGTAAGAAGCAGAGGATTAGGATAAGAATAAGAAAAGAATATGAATGTACTTATGTGTATGGTGGAGGTATGTATGCAGAAATAAGATATATAAAGATATGTATGGATTTTTGGCCACGGACCAACTCAACTACCCAGTTCCAGTCCTTCCTATCCATATCGATTTTCCCTTTCCCTCTCCCTAAAAAATTTCGGGCTTTTTGCTTTCTCTCGCTCGCTCTCTCTCACTTACTTTCACTCGTCTCAAACCAACTTGATTCAACTAAACTCTACTTTCTGCAAGATTCACAACTAACAAAACTGTTCTCTCCTCTTCCATTCTTTCATTATGTCTTCTGCCTGCGATACGAGTGCATACAACAACCATCTACGGCTACATACTTAGGTACATAGCCAGGACTTTTTGCACGACCCTCACTCTCTACCTCTCTCTACCACTCTTTTTATATTTTTAAACCTTCCCATTATGCTTTACCTGCTTGCTTCCTCTATACTTTAAAATAGTAGTAGGTACCACAAGGTTATTTCTACACAGTCATCCTTATTATATTTTTAATATCTGTGTCAAGTTTTTTCTCTCGCCAGAAATAACAGTAGGCGATCAGGTAAATATGAGATATGCATAGGTAACCTAGCACTAACTACTCTTTTAATATAAAGCTTCTGTTTAATTGCATTTTTAAATTACCTTATAAATGCCTATGATTTATATGGTCCAATATATGGTAGTCTACATAATCATTTAATAATATACTTAACTATAAAATAAATGTGGCCTCTTTCCTTATAAGTGTGATTTTCAATTGTTAAAAAACTAGACAATTTCGGTTTAATGTTGGCACAGTTGCGAACAGTAATTAATTTTCCTTGTTTGCAAGACCAGAACGGAAAATAATAGAAGAAAATGTATTAAGGCAGGTAAGCATATTATACTATAGGTAACTGAAATTTAATCTATATTAAGAAGATAGCATAATTCTGCACTATGTATTTGTAGCATCCTCAAAATAAATGTCAAAATGGAAAAGAATGGGAATTTTGCCATTACCTTTGATTCATTGATTTCTGGGGAATGTCGGAGGATGCAAATATTCAATTCCCTTCCTCCACTTCACTTCACAATAACTGATAATGTGTATATTAGAATTAGAATTCGTGCTATTTGTATTACCCTGCCGGATACCCTCCCGTTAAGTATTTACTACGGCAAGAGTGGCAAGACGGCAATGTGAGTTAGTACCTCGCTACTTATGTACATTACGATGAGTCCCATGGTCATGATGTGATGTGATGCGTTGTTACCTCGTCCTACTGAATTCCAATCTTAAGATAATGCAATCGAATCGTCTCTTACCTAAAAAGCTACATTTACGTACATTAAAGGAATCTATATAATCTGCTATAGTAAGTTATGTGTACTTAAGTACTGTAATAGAAAGACAAGTAAAATTGTTTTATTGTTAGATAGCTATTATAAAATGGAGTAGTTTATATGTATTTTCACATTCGTCAATCGTTTAGTGTAGATCCCTAACTACTTTATGGGAAAGAATGTCAAATGACACGAATAGAAGATATTTGTAGTTTTATAGCTTTTGAGAAAGCATATATCATGTGAAAGTACCCATAGGTACGGGATTTTAACATAGTTTACCAAGGCTAAGTATTTCTGCTTAAATTATATATATATATCGTTTATGAAGGTGAGTGCATTAAGCCATAGCATAAGATAAGGTATTAAAGGGCAGAAGTAGGTAGATAAATGTATGCCTGAGTGAGGCACATGTAAAATAGAATAAGGTAAACTAAACGACACCACAGGAAATGAAAGCTAGGGAAATGCCCAACATAAAAGGAGAAGATCCTCTTCCCATTTCATATATTAGAGTTCTATCACAATATTTTGGGGAAAGTAAAGGTAAAGTGCATGGAATACTTACTTATGTATGCTAATACTGTACACATGTATAAAAGATGTATGTATGTAGTTTAGGCAGTAAGGTCTATTATATTTAGCCCTGTGTTTTGCCAACCAACCATGCAACATATATGATGCAATTATATTACGTGATATTACAATAATATGATCTGAGTTCACTTGCTTTTACCTTTTATTTTTATATACTTATAGAACATATAGGCATACATAGAACAAAAAGAGTAGTGATCACAAACAAACTGCAAAACTTTACCTAACTTTACATGCTATCTATAGACAGACAACCGTATATTGCGTATTCAATTCAATCCATCTCAAAACAGAGTGAATACTATTATAATACTATTTTAGTGGCGTACTTTTTCCATAAGTGGGAGGGGTTGGGTTCATTTTTGAAAGATGAAATCAGAGTTCGTATATGTACAGTATTTAATTTGGCACACTACTGCACAGGTACATACAGTGTCAAATTCTACTTGGAAATTATTCCACAGTATGAACATGAGCGTTTGTTATTAATTACATTTATGCTGCTTTCAACCTATTTAAGTTTATTAAATTAAAAACAAATTCATCGCTTATCAAAAGTGAGTGACATTTGGGCTATAAAAATATTTAAAATTCAAATCCTCGCGTTTCCTTAAAAATTGTATCTCTATTCAAAGCGGTTATTTTTATCAATGCATTTACTTTTGTAAAAATGTCAAAGTTCATTAGCCCCATAGCGTTGTTTGTGTATAACTACGAGTTTTAAGGGGGGTACAAAGAATAGGATCACGCCATCACATTACTAATATCATCCCGCACTCACATACACATTGAAGTACCTAAGTAAGTAATATTAATATTAAGGCTGCCGGTATGTACATATTATGGTAATAAGTATTTGTATGTATGTATTTGTATGGTGTAAGTACATATATTATGTGGTATGATATAAAGTACAGTGTAAGTGTAAGGTACTTTAAGCCTTACTAAATAAAGGTATGCTTAGGAAGTGAAAGCCTTTGGACGGGGATACCAACGGGAGAGAGAGTCGGTCGAATGTGCAAAAAGTAGGAGCCAAAGGAAGCCAAAAAGAGAGTATATATATGAATGTAGTGTATGTAAGTGTGCATGCAATGGAGCTAAAAGGTTATGAGAATAGTAGAATCGTATGTGAATGGGATTTGTTGCAGGCAGGCAGGCTATGCAGTGTAGTGCAGAGTGGAAATGTGGAAATGTATTCCTTCGTTGCTTATCGTGTGCTCTGGCTTGCTAAGAGTCTGGCGTGGTGTGTGTGGTGTGCTGTGCATGCGTCTTCCTCCCGAAATTCGGACATAGATCCAATTCACACAGCCAGCCAGCCAGGCAGTTCACCAGAAAGCGGAGAATTTCCTCTCTATGCAGTGTTTCCACGTTTCTACACTCTTTTTCACGTCTAAGAAATATTCTACACTATATTACTACTGCACTGCACTACTTACTTGACTTACACTCTTCTACAGTGTATTCTCAATCTATCTGCTCTGCCTACTTCTTGTATAGGTACTAGTGCAATTAGAGTGCGGCTTGTGTTAGTTCAAAACGTAGTAGTACTGCATATACACAAATAGTAGTAGCGTGATAGTGTTGTTGGGATTGGGACTCTTTGGCAAGGTCTTCACTCTAAAACTCTAAAGATAATATTATAAGCCAAGAAGAAGGGGTACCTAACATAACAGTATAACCAGAACTGGAGCTTTATCATTCCCACTACAAATCTACAACTACAACGATGCATTGCATTACTTGTTTGTATTACCTACTTTACTTAACTTTACTCCACTCACAGCAGAGTGTGTAAGGGCAAGACAAGAATTCCAGAGCTAAGCAAGTACATAAGGATTAAGCTCATCCTACAATACAGTCTACAGTTAGGGTACACTATTCCAGTAAGATACTGCATAAATATATTCTTATTCTGTTGATACACTAGTTACTTGTACTTATGTAAGTAAGTAAGTAAGTAAGTGTGTTTGTGTGTGCAAGAACTAACGTAGAAATAGTACTGTACGTAATGTAATGTAAAGTAAGTGCAGAAAAGGAGACTGGAGATAAGACAAGATTTTCTATTCGTGTTTGTGTATGTTGTCTTGTCTTCCTTCCACTTGCACTCAGTTGAATAGTAGCCCCTCAACGGATACAAACTACATTCACACATACGGACACATACAAATACACACAAATTGCACACAACACAAAACACAAACTAAAGTTACCCCAGGAAAGTCTGCAAGTAAGTCTGTTACTCTTGTATTCTTTATTATTATGTACATAAAACAATAATGAAATATCTTTAGCGTGTGAGTGTGAGTGAGCTTCTCCTCCACTTTTCAGTTTCATCTCATTCAGAGTCAGAGTGTCAGTTCCATTATTCTTTCAGCAAGTGTTGACTAATTCCATTCGAAATAAAGAGGGACACCGCAGAGTATAGGCCTTGACGAAATTCCTCTCGAAACGACTCTCTGCAGCACTATTCTTTATATTAATTCAAAAAGACGGGACTCTGACACTAAATTCCCGACGGACAATGAGTTCTTGTTGTCTGTGTGTAATTGGCAACTCAAGTCCAGCAGTTCACAGTTCTGTGTAACCAATTCGGACAAAGTGTGTCCACGTAGCATCAGTTATTGCCATGGTCAAGTGTAAATGAAAGGAAGGTTGTGAATGTGACATGACATGACAGTGTGATGTGAATTTGTTCGGAGTGCTTATACATTGTAATATTGTATATTTAATTGTAGCATAAAGAATTGAACTTATTGTGCATACGCCATTTTTAATACAAAAAGGTATGAATATTTTTATTTCGTGTGCAGGCAAAAGCAACCCTTATATGTACTACAGTATTATGATAAATTGAGAATACTTTGATCTGTGATTTTACCCCTTTTCCTATTTGGGTATTGTTTCCTTAAGATTAAATTGGATTGTAGTATCAATATTGACTTTGGTAATTATAATTATCCATTAAGCTAGAGTGCATATTATGTACATAGGAAATCAAAGGGGAATAAATTGAGTTAAATTGATTTGAGTGTACTCCTTACTCCACAAAAAGATAAGTGGAGATTTTCAGTGAGAGGGAAAGAAAAATCTTTTTCGCTTTCTGCATGCTTACTTACAATTAGCATAATAATATTGAAATACATACATTAAGAAGAGCAAATGTATCATACAAACATATTATAGGGAAATGAGTTTCTATAGACATATATTAAGAAAGGGACCGACATAAGTTAAGAGAAAGGTAAGACTACTACTACTAAATGTCTAAATGCTCTATATTACGCGTTTCTCAAACTGATCTCTTGTCTCCCCAGTTCATAGGGAAGCTTGAGAGAGAATTCAAGAATGTCGAGAGCTATTTAATCGTATGCAATAATCTTTTCGCTCTCTACGTACCTATTTACGGACGTAATTTCAACTTGTATTATTATTTTGTGTGCGTGTGCTGTATTAGTAAGAGTTGTGTGTAATAAAAGTTAAGTAGGGATTAGTAAGAGTGGGACGGGAAAGTTGCACAAGGAAAGTTAAGTAAAGTAAAAGAGTTTCTGTTCTCCTTTTGCATGTGCTATCTGTAGATTCTGTAGTGTAGTGGAATAGTGGAAATGGCTAAAGTCAATTTGCATAATACAAGTCACTCTTGTCTTGTCAGTCTGAGTGACTTGGGAGTTCATTTCATTCCAAAACCAACTTTCATTTGATCTTCTTGAAAACTAAAACTGTTCTCTCTCCTACAATAATATCGCTTCAGATCACTCACATAACATCACATCTCCTGTCTGTCCATGCAGCATTAAACTTTTAACTTGAACGTGAGTTGATGAGAATCCCCGTTCTACGCAGATAAATAAGGGAATCCGCCTAAGCCATATGTATTTAAAGAACTTTTGTGTGTATGAATGTATGAATGTGTATATGTTTTTGGTTTGGTCTCGTTCACGTGTAGTTTTATGCATGATGCGGGTTTCTACATGTTTTTATGCATGCAAAAAGTAAAGTTCAGCTCAGAATGTAATCCAATAGTAAGTAAATAGCTGAAGACACACAGACTTACAGTTTACAGATAGCCGTTTTGGTATTTGACACGAGCAGGAGCATTTTTACATAGATTACATATTATGTGCATACAAACATAAGTATTTTGCTTTGCGTAGGTAAGTAGTATGTAAGTAAGGTACTCTTGTGTGTATGTATGTACATTATGTGTTGTGTATGTAGTTGTAGTTTATATTTATTTACATTGCGGGGAGTAAATCGAGTTTACAGATAAAAAGCAACCTCAACTCAACTTTAGTCAACTCCCTGTCTGCTCTGTACGGAAATCTCTATCTAAATAATTCTTTCGTGTTTTTCATATTCACTATCATATTATTCAAACACCACACTACACAGTACATATATAATATGCAGATAGACATCACATCACGTCATTTCACTCCAGTTCACCAAAAGCCAAAGCCAACATTTAATTAATAGTATCTGAATGCTGAATACACATATGCTTAAGTCACTCACTCACCAATCCCATTCAGTTCAATGTACATAAGTATTCAGTGGTCCATACACAAAATCTTCGTTTCTCCTCTATTTTCAATTCTGTCACATCAGGATCCCTATCTCATACTTGAGTATAGATTGCTTTTTGGTAAATGTTTGATAAATTAAATATTTCTTATGGAATTAGGTGTTAATCCTATAAACCCCTATAAGTAACTAGTTGAATTCGATTAATAATTGTTGAAGAGAGTTTTTAGATCACAATTAATCAATCTCTATTGAAATCAACTCTTTCTGCAATATATTACTCTCCTTTTAGTATCATCTTCAATCGTTTATGTATTTATATTTCATTCATCTAACAATAAGTCAATCTTTCAAGTTCATCTATAGATATGTACTATTCCTAGGGGTATCTCTAGTTAAATACTACGTAGCAGTGTAAATAATTAACCAAAGTTGCCACTTTGCATTATCTGTGTATCTAATCCATTGCTATCATCATCACTCTTCTCTTCCTTTTATGTTATATACAGTAGAGCTATAGTTAGTGTTAGAGGAGGCTTGGTTGGGAAACCAGAGCAGAAAAAGATCTGACACTAATTACCACAAAAAGCTGAAATTGCAAAAGAGACAATCGTGTGCAACTTGAGTTGATGATTTGTTAGTTAAGTTGAAATAAATCCGAATACAATACAGTGGACTGAATTAGACTGAACTCCAGTACAGTACACACAGTAGATATATACAGTAGAATGGATATGAGACTATGACTCAAAGCGATTTCATTTCATTACATTAAATACTACACTACACTAAATTACAAGTACAAATAGTACAACTACACTGAAAGACATTCATACATTTAGGTATCTGTAATCTGTAGGTAGGTAAGCCTAATATACATTACATACATCAGCAAAATACTGCATGTACCTTAAATTGATACTGCATTCATGCTATCCAATTTCTGTTTATGTGTAATAGTAGATATAAATATCAAAGGATGATTTGATTTTGCTTGACATGGCACCTTACCACACCAACACTACACAACTACATACAATCTACAATCTACAGTGATATTAGTTGCCATTGCTTTACGTATGTAATGTACTGGGAATGTAAAGCGCAAAATCGCACATAGACACGTTGGAGCCGTAATGTTAGATTTAGCGTTAGAATTATAAAATAGCTAAAGATAGATGTGTATTTACGTGTATAGGTATGTTATGTAAGTAGTATAGTATAAGGTATATATAGGTAAAGTTAAACAAAAGAGAAGAATTTGAGTGCGTGTTGAGTTTTGTGTTTGCTGTGAGTGAGTGCGAGGAATAATAGTCCATTACCCATTCATTTCCTTCATTCTCTTCATTTGGTTTCACATTTCGTCCCTTTATTCCAGTTAACAGTTCGACGTACACTCCACACTCACTCACAGCACAGCTCCTCAGATATATTTACCTGGACTCTTCTTCTCTATATTTACTTCGGTTTCTTTCGGTAAAAGCTCCACTACTAATACGTAAGGTACAAACACATACACAATTCAAAAAGTCCATTTCATTCGACTTCAGTCATTAAAAACACACCAGCTAAGCTTTACTCTGTACGTAGTTAGATAGCACATTATTTACTTGTTCTACGTCTACCTTTGTATTTACAGCGTTTTACCGTAGTCTGTAGGTATGTGTGTATCCTTTGCATTATTTACAGAGTGTGGGACACTCCTATAGAACATGTATAGTAAGTTAAGTGTACTGAACTGTGTTCTTAGTACTGCGCTGCAATTTACTCAATAATACTCACATCATCACATCAGAAAGCATATTTATTTATACAAGCTCAGTTACGGCTGTGTTTGTGGCATGGCTAATAAGTAAGCTATGGCTGTTTGCCTTCCTTCCTTCCATATTATTGCCGTGACATTGCTAAAATAGCATCAACTTTGGTAATTCGACTGCTATTAAATACTAAAGCTATTGCGAGTTGAATGTTAGTGTTAGTGCAAAGCAAAATGCTTAGGGTTCCTCTGCATTTCTATTTAGACTCCTTCGTATAGCCATAGCCATACCAATTATTCAATACAACTACCTACTATTACCGATTTACCTATCCAATTACAGATATAGTACAAATACTCTCCTACTTTAATATAGAATACTGTCAAGTGTTTATGTATTTACTAACTAAGCTAAGCCACAGTTCATTCTCATTCCCATATATAAATACTTAGGTTTTAGGTAAGTAAAATACACAAACGGAATGTCCAGGCCAACAATAGAAGCAATTATTATTAGCTAATAGCTGA
>JAQFYC010002747.1:0-23878 GCA_034694165.1 Tomocerus mixtus | reverse complement strand
CACTATTATAAATAGAACATTGCAAAATGGGTGTAACTGACTGGTTGTATTAATAAACTAAACACTTTTATAAACTATCAGTTGTGTTAATGAAAATAGTTACGTAACATATTTAGAGACATTTAGTACGACTTATTTTTGCTACAGTGGCTTCTCTTTAATACATTGATTAATTAAATCCGGGGCTCATTAAATTACACCCTGTTCATTGTACTAGATTAGGTTAGTTTTGAAAAAACGCAAAGTGAACCGGGTGCAAATTAAAACATCCCCTTAAATCCTCCTGGAATTGATTTAGCTCAAGTGGTTACTCGCACGATTCTGATTTTACTGAAACACTATTTTTTTGATGAAATCGATTTTGATGACAAGCCCAAGCAAAAGTTTAATATTTATCTAATATTCTAATTTCTAATACTAAATACATACTAATAAACTCTCTTCCAGGGGGGTGCAAATTATAATAACCCCATATTAAATCCTGAATTGAATTTTCTCCACCTAAAAATTAGTTACGTGTATAATAGTCTATTTATAACTAATTTCTTTAAAAATATATACATCCCACGCTGAGTTTTTTATTCACAAACTCGATTCGTTTTATTTGCAAATAAAATTGAAACAATTTTTAATGTCCACGAATAAAACATCCTGTGATCAATATACTCCTGACGTATACATAATTATATTTATATTTAAGATTCCGTGAATTAGCTAGGGCGTGAATATTTTGACAAACAACTAAACAAGAACGCACATGTGTTATCTTTACTGTAATGCAGGGGTCCCCTGAAGGCTGACACGTGAATAAAGTATAAAAAGTATTTCACTCATCACAGAAGTCATTACAACAAATGCTAAATAATTTATCAGTAATTGCTGAGGAATATGGACCGTCGTGTCTCATAATACTTTGTAGCGTCCTTTACTGCCTCCCATGAAATGATGGGCAGATGTCTGTATTCTTAACATTTCTTCTTTTAGAATTCGACAAATTTCATTCTTTGCTTTGCTAACGGCTAGTTCCGACATCGACTCGATGGCGAGGTATAATTTTCTTTCTCCTTCTGGAGCACTTTTTCCTTGAGTAACAAAAGTTCCTCTAACTGTAATGCCCGCCTCCGAATAGTCCCCAATTTGAGCCAGAGTTTCTTTAGATGTAATTCGCCACCTGGCCTGTTGAGGGAAATCGTTAATTTCCAACTCCTCTTCGTACTTCTTCTGCACAGGCGGGTTCGTAGACTCGATTGAAAATGGAGTCGACTCCTAGTTTTAAAAAATTCATCATTATTACCACAATCACATTATGGAATAAAAATAAATAAATAGGACTTACCATATTGGACGTTCCAGTCTGTTCTTCCGGGGGCTGATAATTTAATTTCGTATTTAGTTTTGCAGCTAGTTGTTCCGCTACGTTTTTCGCCTTCAAACCAAATAATTTCCAATTAATTATGGAATGCAATACCCAATAAAATCAACAAATGGAAGTATGTCTGAGTTGCCACGTTATACATTTTCAATGAAAATGAGGGACCTGATTTAAAGTGACGACGCAAACACAGTTCGATTCGACTGTATGTATACATAATGAGGAAAATATGTTTACGGTAATTTTTGGCTGTGCAGCCATGAGGCCTCCCTTCATTACAGCTTCTGCGGTCATTTGAGCTTTGGTATCCGTTCCCAGATTTTTCTCAGCTTGGATTCGGGATGCAAGCTTTTTGGCTAGTTCTAATTTATCTACAGATGCTGAAGTTGTAACTGTTGAAGAAGTTGTTGTCGTCTGCGTTGGAACGACCGGCGTAATTTCTTTCACTATTCTCTTAGGAGCCATCATAGTCTCTATTTGCTGCTCTATATCCTCTTCAATATCTTCGTCATCCGAATCTTGCAATCCTTCAATGACATCATTTATCGTTAGCCAAGTATAACACACATACATGTTATGTAATATAAATAAGACATGTTTACCACATGTAAATAATGTGTTAATGCTAATAATGTACAAACCTAACGCGTGCTTCTGGAATTTCTTTTTTTCATTTGAAAATTGAGCTTCATTGTCGTCGAATTTGTAGCCCTTCCCTGAAAATCCTCCTCCACCTGATTTCACTTTCTTTCCTTCCGACTCCTGCTTCGCTTTGTACAATTCCCATAAATGTAAGAGTTCTTTGGGGACCTCTGCGCCAGAAAGTTCTAAGGCTTTGGTTACGTCTCCCGCATAACGTTCTTGCTCGGGTGTAACCAAAGTATAGGCAAAACCTTTGTTACCAGCCCTGCAACAAATCAATAAAATAAAATAAATAAAAATATCAATCAAAAAATGACGAATTGAGAAATGAAAATCTTGCCTCCCGGTTCGTCCACAACGATGGACATAATCTTCATAGTGATTTGGACAATCGTAGTTGACAACGAGAATCAAAAACTTAACATCAAGTCCCCTTGCAGCAACACTAGTGGCCACCATCAATTTACATTTCCCCGATTTAAAGTCCGTAATCGTCGAGTCTCTATCGTACTGGTCTATGCCCCCATGAAGGGACAGACAGGCGTATCCAGCTTTCATTAAATCTTTCAACAACTGATCAGCGTTTTCTTGCTTGTCCACAAAGACTATGACGCTTCCTTGTTCTTGGTAAATTCCCAATAATTCAAGTAGTTTCAAAAACTTGGTTTCTTCCTCAAGGACAATTACGTGTTGCTCCACTTCTTTGCAAACCACAGAACGTCCTCCTACTTGCACTTCAATTGGTTTATTTAAAATCCTCCTCGCCAAAGCTTCCATTTGTCTTGGAAAAGTCGCCGAGAACATCACAGTTTGTCGATCTGGTCGTACGTTGTCCACTATCCTCATTACTTGTGGCTCGAACCCCATGTCAAACTATCATAAAACAACATTGTAAATGGCGTCTATTTAATTTCAATTAAGTAACATTTTAAACATTGACAAAGAAAAGATTTTACCATTCTGTCTGCCTCATCTAATACGATGTAAGTGCAACGACGCAAATTGGTCACTCTCCCAGAATTAGCAGCTAGCATATCAATCATGCGTCCAGGGGTGCATACAATGATTTCCGCACCTCTCTAAATATAAATTTCGAATCAAATGAATCTGGTACATAACATAAAATAAATAATACTAAACTATAGTGGCTATTTCATTTACCTTTAGCTCTGCGATTTGTTCAGATATCCCAGTACCTCCATAGACACACACAACTCGTAAGTTTAAGGACTTGCAAAACTTTTTGGCATCTTTACCAATCTGCATGCACAATTCTCTTGTCGGCGCCATTAGAATAGCTGAAACAATTTACAAATTAATATCGGGTCAAGTGAGTATTAAAGCATCATGTACCGCCAATATTGTAGTAAACTCAGGAGGACATTTTTAAAAAAGCTAAATACGATTATTTTTATTCAGAGTGCTGCAAGCGGAATTATTTACGGTATAGTATTCTGTAAATAATAATAATCTTATTTTTATTTTTTGCGACTACAATCTTTAAAAGTGGGCGAAAAACATGACAATACACTATAACAAGTTATTTGCATCGAAATCTTTTTATATAAATTTTAAATGCAAGGACCCAGTAGACAGAGAAATTAACTTTTGTCAATTTGCTCCTAACTACGGGCTCACTAGACACTTTTATAAACTCAATCTGTTTCTATGCTGAGGTTTGGTTCGTACGATTTTGATTGTGTTGTGGCCAGTTGTAATGAGTGTCAAGTCTTTTTTTTAACTACGACCAATATGACAATAATTTAATAATAGTTCACAAACCTATTGGCCCATCGGCTTCTTCTAAAGGCGGCTGATCTAAAATATGGCGGAACATTGGCAACAGGAAAGCTAATGTTTTACCAGAACCAGTTTTCGCAATCTGTTAAGAATAAATGTTTATTATTATAAATCCGCATACAATATACAATCTCTTAAGCTTAGCGTACAGATTCGTGTACAAATATTTACCCCAATCAGGTCACGACCACTCATGACGGCTGGAATTGCTTGACATTGTATAGGAGTGGGTTTCTCAAAACCTAATTTTTTCAGGACATCCATTTCTTTCTTCGAAACACCACAATGGGCCCATGCTTTAATAGGCTTCGGACAACCTTTGCCTTTGACTCGTATTCCCTCAAGCTCGCATCTGTAGGCTTCCACTTGCTCCGGAGTCATTCGCGCTTGTTCAGGCACTTCGACGTAGAAATTTTTTCGGAACGTGGAATATTCTATTGTCGTGTGGTCAACTTTAACCAGGTCTTTTTTCCCTTTGTTGCTGTTCATATTTGACATTGTCTCTAAATCGTCTTTTTCCTCTTCTGAAGAATACTACATTAGCGGAGAAATAAAAAAGTTAGATCAATACGTTAGTAATCAAAATATAGCAATTCATTCCACAAGTACCTCCAGGCCATCCATATTCTGTTCAATAAGTTCTCCTTTATCCTTTTTCTCCAACTTTTTGGCAATACCAGTTTGAACAATAACCATTTTCTGCAGAACGCCTTTTTGGCCCGTTTGACTTTCCCCTACAAGAAAAATTATTTACGTCAGCATGCCTCTGATTATCTTTGAAAACTAATATCACAAACAAATGATAACTGACCACCGTGATTAACTTTTCTAACTTCGTCCTGCACTCCTCTCATAAAAGCGTCCAAGGGATCCTCTTCATCTTCCATTGCCTCCTGTTTCTCCGCAGCGGCAGCTAAGTCAACACCTGGAATATCTGCGACTTCAGGATTAATTTCTGCACCACTACTCAACACTTCTTCTGCTTTTTCTCGCTGCCCCAGTGGCTCTTCATCAACGTCATCATCATCGTCACCATCGAGAGTCCACTGTTTTCGCGCCTGTAACGCCATATTAGTCAACATTTCTTTTTTCGTCATGACTTCCTTTTTCAAGTCAGCTTCTCTACGATCGGCTCTCCACCTAATTGTACAACAATTTCATTCAGTAACAATTTAAACATAATTATAGTAAATGAAAAAGTGCATACTTCTCAATGCGTTCCCTCCTTTTCTGCATTTCAGCCTCCAACTTTTTTTGGGCTGTCTCTTTATCCAGCTTACTGTCGAATACGTTGTCACTGATCACGGCTTCCAGTTTATCCTTCTCTCTATTATCTCTCTCTTTATCCATTCGCTCTTTTTCACGATCACTTCTACTGCTCCTGGTATCTCCTTCAAACCGAATTTCCCGTTCTTTTGATTTATCGCGACGAGAGCCTTTTTTCTTGGAGAAACTCATCCTGTACTTTGTTTCACGATCCCGGTCATGGCTCCGGGATCTAGATCTGGAGTGGGGAGATCTAGACCTCGACCTTGATTGGCTGGCTACGCGACGAGAGAGTCGTACAATCCGTTCCCTTCCATAGTTGCGTTCGCGTTCACGATTTTCTCTATCCCTTTCTCTTTCACGGGAGCGAGACCTTGACCTTCGCTTTCTGTCCTTTCCCATTGCTTACGGATTTAGAAACTGATGTTAACTGCAACATAAATTGTGGTATGATGTATGAGAATGAACTTTTTAAGTATTCGAAGTGCCATTCGTACATATACAAGAATATTAAAAGTATAACCTGGCTATCGATGTTTTTCAAATTTCTGGTTGTTGAAGACCACAGCTGAGATCTGATCAGCAGTTTATTAAAAATTTATATTGCACACCAAATAAATGGCTGATTCATTAAGCTGTTTTATTAAACTTTTGTTGTTTGTGTATCTCGATTTCCCACAATTACAAACTATTAATTATTTTGCATACCCACATTACTCAAATCTTAACCTGGAAATGAAAACATGTCACATGGAAAATTGGAGACAAAATAAATTATTATAATTATTTAATTTATTATTTATATATTATAATAAATATTCTAAGATTCACGATTTGTAATTCCAATATCAAAACTTGTCTACACAAAACAAACACAATAATATAAATAAACTAAAGTGTCCCATAAATTTGAAAACTACCGCAGAGAATCTCTCGCAAGGTATGGAATTGTATGAAGTCAAATGAAGCTGAAGATCACCGGTGCGGTGTTAGGCTCTTATAAGCAGGTTTGTGCAGCACTGAATTAAAGACAAAAACTAAAGACAACTCTCAGTTAATTAGTTATTAGTATTAGGGAACATTTTCCAGTGTTAATAATAATATGTCGTTTAAGGCATAAAAGTTCAGGCGTATATTAAATGACAATAAAATAATAAATAAATAAATTTAATAAACAATATAATATATGCAATTTAGTTAATTAAGAATTAAGTTCAGTGTGACTCGAATTGGTCAACTTTTTTGTGATATTTTTTTGATAATTTTTGTTCCTTTTATGGGACTTTCTATGACATTTTGGGCTGTCTCATACTGGAATTTATCTGAAGAAAAGACACAATTTTTACTTAAATCGTAAACCTGTTTATACAGAAATTATCCAGCACTCGCACAGACTATAATACGCTTTTGGTTGCTTTAGACGGCGCGATTTCTTGTTTCGTTGGAATACATACAGACTCTGTATTACAGAGTACAGAGCCGCTATCAGCGCTAGTGCAATTGCAACTTGCAGCAGCAATAAATATAAAGTATAAATATAATAATAAACATACATAAACATTAATATTATTGTTAATATATTTACTAATTTACACAGTAATTCAATTATCAATTCATTCATATACAGAGGCCACTTCCACCATCCAACAAGCGATTTCTAATTTTCTAGCTGCACTTAAAAAACTGTCGCGTTCCAGCTCACTACAGCTCAGGTAAGAAGATAATTATATTATAATACTTCTTTAATTTGAGTTTGTCGTCAAAATTACTATTGGGCCTCGGATGTCGGAGTGACAGAACGTTTGTTAGAAACGAAAAGTCCTAGTACCCTAGTCCATTCGATAAGATAATGTATTGTACTACAGACTATTGTGAGTGCCTACCTTGAATGGTGAATGGGGGAGGTTGGAGGTATATTTTTAAGCCTCCTATCTGGCTGTGGAATTTACATATGACATAAGTAGCAACATGGTTTGAAAAAGTTTATTAGTTTATTTATTTGTTTATTGTGTGATTTAACATTTAAGGATGAAGATAGAAAAGCAACAATCAATAATGGAAGGGGAGATCAAAGTTCTGAAGGATACAGTCTGGAGGTTGACTACTCGTGTCTTCGGCTTGGAAGAGGAAATAAAGCAAATGAAGATAAAACTTAAATTGACAACAGCTGTTGATAGTCGACTAGTGTACTCTCAACAAATACTTTCACGCCCACCGGCAACGATGTCCACAGGCAGAAGCAGCAGAACGAGCACCAAATCAGTGACCGCGCCGATTACTCCTACGACCTCAACCCGGAATTCCTCCAGGTTCAAAGAGAAAGAACGAAAGCTGGCGAAAACAGTAAAGTTTGAAACTAAACGCTCTCCCTCTTCTTCTAAAGCTGGACCGAAAAGCAAAACAAGGCAAATAGCCGTTAAAAAGACTACAAACGTTGGAACGGGGAAAACACCTCGGCGTTTAGAGCATCAGTCAGTGATTACCCAACGGGGCCGTCGAGCAACAAGTTTCAAATTGCAACCTCAACTAACAACGGACGAAGAGAAGGAAGTCTACTTTGTTTCCGACAGTAGTGACGATGAAAAAAAGACTGACAATACTGCCGTTTCTCCAGAAAAATATAAAACAAAAAGTTCGTCCAAAAATTCAGATTCAGCTGCAGATGATTTCATGAAGGTGTTAAACGAGGCTCCGTCAAGCGACTACAGTACTATAGAAGCGCACGAAGATCTTATTGTATTTCCAACTAACGAACTCAACATTGGGAGTGACGTAGGCATTCATATTTCTCATGAGGAAATTGAACAGTTGCCTTTAAAGAAAAGAAAATTGGAAACAGTGGAGTCTGACGATAATCAAACGGCGTTTAGAAACGACGTGTACATTCAAGATCGAGAAGAGCAAGATGAAATTCCCGAATCAGTGATCGAAGAAACTGTGGTCAGCTACATTCATCGAGCACCCGAAAGTTTTAATTGTTTCTTTTGTGGTCAACAATTTCTGACTGATGAAGAACGTGCGGTTCATTCCAGAATTCATGCTGGTGGAGGACAAAAGAAATCATAGATTATTATAAACGCCATTTACCATTTCTTGACTATCTTTAGATTATCTATTAAGAATACTTGTGTGAACACTTAACTACTTTAACAAATAAATGTTACCTTTTGTGCATTTGTTAAAGAACCTCAGAGATACTTACGTTACGGTTATATGGCTATGTAGGTTAATATGTAGCTTATTAAATAAAGAGGCATAACAAATTGTAAGGCCTCTTTATTTTCTTAAAATTTTAAAATTAAATTTTCCTAAAAATTGTAAAATATTCCAATTGTTAAAAAAGAGTGCCGTTGCCCGACACATATTTGTTTCGAACTTGTATCGAAAGTTTATTATGCCAGACTTGAATGTACATTGTAGTCAATTGTGAATAAAATACCAGTTTCTAATGTATATATGTATGCCTTTTCATTTTTAAGGCTCAAAAATATGTAGTTATTATGCAAGAGTAAAGTTGCCCCTAGACAATTTTCTAGTTTTAAAGTTGTCTCATACTTTTTATTACTTTTCGTAGCTGTTTCCAGAATCAGAGCTTACGATGATAATATTATCACTACTAGCGTCATTAAAAAGATATCATGGAGTGGCAAAAGCTGTAATTCAAACTTCTATATGTAACCTGGAATACGAATTGGTGACAACGGAACGAGTGCCAACAAATTCACAAAACTCTTGAAACGATATTTTGCCGTCCTCGTCAGTGTCAGCACTTAATATCGTCCTGTTTACAATCTCTTGGAGATGCACATCCTTGATAGTCTCGCCAACCATCATCGTGAGTGTCTATCAATATAATATTTATATAATATTGATAATGGTAGGTAACATTTTACGCGATACCCCTTTAAAATGCCTTGTAAAATTTAGGGAATATTATTGCTTATGGTAGAACATTAATTATTATTAATAGTTAATCACACTATAATAATTCATATATTTTTAGTGTTAAATATACTTTAAATGGTTTTTACTAATATTTTTAGTAAATATAAAGATCTAGTTGATCTCATTATCGCTATATAAAAATATTTTGAAGTTAAGTTATTTTGTTAAATTTTTATCTGGCGAAATTGTAATTAGCAATAAAAAGTTTAAGCGCATATATCTGTTTTAACAAATGAATTTTATCAAAACTTTAAATGAAATACCCCTCAATAGTATAATTTGCATAGCAAGGCATATTTGTTATTTTTAGTTCTTCAATGACAAAGTCAATTATAATAATTGGTAGTTGAAAATAAACCATTGCAAAACGGATGGCACCAAGTTGTGCAACCTTGTTGTGCTTGGATGTGTGTGCCTTTGTGCCTACCCTATCTATTGTGAAAACCTTTAAAAAAGTTGATCAGTTGGAAAGTTATTATCTCCATGAATAAAATTGCAACAGCTCGGCGATTTTTCATTTTCATATCATACCCATGTAAATACCCAGATACCCATATAAATCATACCCCGCTGTCTTTCTCTTTCCCTATCTGATGACACTGATGAGTACACATACATTCACATGGCATTTTAAAATACATAAAAGTATATCACAGGGAATCATTACAATTTACAAATAGTTTGGGCAAAGTGACCATATTCGATTTGAAACTTATGGTAATCTGTTTTGAAGTTACGGTGCTATATGTAGCGTAGCATATATATAATAACTAGTATTTGATACGACGTTTTATACAGTATCTAGATACTACAATAGTAATTTACCTGAAAAAGATCAGCATTGGAAATGTATCCATCGTTATCTATATCGTAAACTCGAAACGCAAATTTCATCTTGGCCTCCTGGTCGGATTTAGTTGAAAATACAGATATCCCATCAATGAACTCTGTAGGATAGAAAAGATAATAAACCGTGGTAATCGATGCAAAAAAGGAGCTTGCGTGATCAATTTTAAAATTAATTGGATGGTCGTATCATATCATCATCTTCGAAAAACATTATTTCTAGCTGTACTCTTGAGACCGTAAGCTTTTCAACGATACCTCATTTGCCCAATGTTGCAATTAAAACTTTTGTGGGCGTAGCCATATTAATCAATAACTATAATCAATAACTCCGAGGGGTCCGGTCGGTTGGTCTCATTTTTAGTGTGACCTTTCATGGAGCCAAGAACAAGAAAGGAGAAATATAAATTCATATATTAACAAATAAATTTATAGGGTTACCCTGCTGCAAAATTCCTCAGGGTTACACAGAAAAATAGTACAATTTCCATTTACCGGTGTCCTTCCTGAAGAACCATTATTACCACAGTATCAGCTCAGTGGGATATTATAAATATGCGCCGATTACGGTAGGTAATAGGCATTATGTATGATGAACGAGCCACGGAATGAATATAACTAAATTAATGAACGAATATGCAATTAACAGTGGCAGAACAAAAATACCTTTGAAATCCACGACTCCATTTTTATCTTTGTCAAACAGTCGAATGATCCGTTCGGCTAAGTTGTTCTGCTGCAATTCTGGAATAGCCATAAATTCTGCAATATCCAATGTACCAGAACTGTCTTGATCGAGAACCATGAAACGCCTAGCGAGTCGTTCAATTTCATCGTCAGTGACTATAAAGTAAAGGTATGAAATAAATAATGAGCTTCGGGAAAAATTCAGCCCGCAATTATGAATTTTGTTCAAAATTGCACAAAAAAAGTTCATAGCATTTCACTAAGAATTCATATGGGGAACAGTTTGATTTTTTCTAAGTTTTTGACTGTTAAGTGGTTAAAAGTTGTACGCAGAACTTTGAAAGTTGTGATATTCATCCTCAGGTATGTTTCTGCATCGGAAAAAATCAAAGATATTGACTTCCACTTGGAGGGGGAGTCAGAACTCCACCCACCAAAAGAAAATTATTACCCTCTCAATCGACTCCAAATTGTCTAAACGAATAAATATGCAATACATTCTTTTTGCCTACACAAGTCAAAAAGTCGAAAACTTAGTAAAAAATCAAACTGTTCCCCATATCCAGTAAGCCACCGAATTGAAAATAATTAAGGCCTGCGTAAGTTCTAGATACTGCTATGAACTTGTAGAAGTTTAGAACAAAATCGACTCATAATTGCGGGATGAATTTTTTCCCGAAGTTTACATTAATTTCCCGAGTCTCACAATGCCCGGATAGCAAGCCAACGTTAAATGCTGTAAGGGCCAAAGGTACTTTCCCTTAAACAAAATTAGCTGCAACATCCAATAACAATTGGGAATATATATGCAATATTATGGTATCATGGCATGGTATAGAAGATACAAATATGATAATATATAGGCATAGGTGAAAAAGATAACCCGTTACTCTTAATTAACGTTGCTTTAAATTTCATGTTACATATAAACATCAAAGAATAATATGATAAATCGGTTGTATAAATCAATAAAGAAAATTAGAAAGGTCAGACTTATTGGGCCCGATTGTTGACATACATACATTGTAACCGTGAACCTTAGCACAAGTATAAGTAGGGATTAAAAAATTACCAAGCGAGACTGCCTCCGGCTAGTAAGGTCAACGTAAGTATATCGATATATTGAGATGCCTTGTTACCAGAATTTTTAGAATATAATTAGAGTACCCCCAAAATAATAATCCAAGAGGGAAGGCAAAAATGTTATATATTTGTACTTATGTGTGGTGAATGCATTTTAAAAAATTGCAGGACCTGATCATGATGTAAACTTACATGCGAAATCAAGTCCACCGTAACCAGAACTAGCAGCTCGAATCTGAAACGCAACAAAGATAAAACGATAATGATATCGATTCCATTTTCCCCAACGCGTAATATCAATCAATTCAATTTTCTAAAAGATCAATATTTGCAATGTAAAGATTATATCGATAAGATTATAAAATTACTGGCACTTGGCACGGTCTTATGGAAGCTTAACAGAAAACTTTAAAAATGCAACAGTCGATGTTCCCCTTCAATTATGGTTACCTTATCTGTGTTGCAAATTCGTGCAAACCTCACGGGCCACGTAAGTAATAGCAAATAAATCTTAGAATTTTCAGCTTTCATTAATATTTGCTTAATTTTGACCTGGGAGAAATGGGTTTATCGTCACTGGGTGCTTGTAATTAAATAAACACGTGGTATATGCATATTTTTTAGTAAAATTTTGTACTAACGTTTTCAAAGTTTGATCCATTTTCATCATCATCATCATTAATTGACATAGGAGTTCTAGTAATAGTAGTTCTTCTGGATCTACTATTTATAGAACCTTTGGGGTCTGTGATACCCAGAAAATTTGGAGGAGCTCTCGTCGATGGAATGCGAGAAATATTGTCATTCTCATTAAGGTCATCCAGTGCGTCATTTATTTTCAATGTTGTATTTTTAAGAATACTTTTTTTCTTAGGTCCTGAAAATATCTCATCAAGGGGCTGAAGTCCGGCTTCTGAACGAGAGCTGATGGATTTTCCCTTTATGGCCGGCATAGAAGCTCTATTCGAATTCGATACGCTTTTTGACCGGGGGTAGCTTGTGCCTGGAGAAGGACTCATTATGGTACTGGGAGCGATAATGTTTACCTTGGGGGCAACAATCTGGCCACTGGCAGGCGTTTGGTTTTTATCCATTTCTTTAGTCTCCGTCTCCTCCATTTTCACTTTTTTCCCTTTCTTCTTCTTTTTGCTTTTACCTATCGTGAATGTAGCATCAGATGCTAATCTCGATTCTTTGACTAAAATTTTATCTAGGTAATCCCTTCTAATCGCCTAAAATGACACTTGCGTTGATCAATCAGTATAATTTGTATTCCGACCGAAGGTATTCGCTACCCCTAACAACAATAGAGTTCAGTTGCCCTAAGCCCATTGCATTGATTTCATTCCTTTCATCATCCTTTGATAGATTATGGTATTTTGTGCTTTCTTTACGTTGGTCACATTATAGGTCTACGAGATAAGTGGCCATCAATATTTTTTATCGCCCTTTCCCCTTACCAGTATTATATTCATTTATCTTTATTCCGTTAGCTTGATATCATGGAAAATGCAAGATAACTCATGCAATGTAAAGGGGTACTTTTACAGTACAACAGAGTATAATATGTTGTTATGGGAATTGTGAAGGGTAGCATTTTTGGGAATAATGATTGGAGAGAAGTTTTATTTCCTAGGAAAAGCTCATTCATCATAATCGACCAAAACGAAGGCAGAAGTAGAACGTTTTATTCTTTTCAACATCTCCACAATTACTTCCACCCGAAGTGGCTAAATTTGTCGTTGCATTACTTGATTTAAAACGTGATATACATCGGCTAAAATGGCGTAAGTTTTTCTACCACGATTAGCATCTAGGTTATTATGTATTCGCATATTCCGCACTTTTTGATTCACTGGCTTTCTAATGGATGTCATTTGTCAATTATTACTTTTATTACTGATCTAGTTCCAAGGATGCATGCAAAACCAACCCAGCCGTTGTCGCGGTGTCAGCTGCAGTAAAAAAGACAACCAGAATGGTCAAAGCAAGTGCTGGTGCAGTTGCGATTCCTTCACCAACTTCCGTCATAAACATTATCCCAAACGGATATGGATGGGTAATTCTCACTGCCATAGGCTCTGTTATGATGGTCACTTGGAAAGCATTGAAAGTAAACCAAACTGCATTTAATGATATGATTTCGTAATTGTAAAGGCATTCTAATTTAAGACTAGCAATAATTATTTGACATGTAAATAAAATATTTTGTCTAGGTTGGCCAAGCAAGAGACGAGTTCAAAGTTCCATATCCTCTTATGTATTCACCAGAAAATAACACCTTCAATTGTTTTCAACGGTAATTTATTTCTCACTGTAGAATTTATTTTAATGAAAAGCAATGACAATAATATTCTAAATATTGGTCACTTTCAGAGCTCACCAGAACACACTGGAAAACTACCCACAATTCTTGTTTCTGCTGGCAGTTGGAGGACTAGAAGCTCCCTACATAGCAACATTAGCAGGATGGGTTTGGATTTTTGGGCGGATTGCTTATGCTAAGGGGTATTACACTGGGGACCCTCGGAGACGGTAGGCTGTCTTAACATTACCAACCAACAATTATTTTGGGAAACATTTATTTATGCAACGTAATTGAAAATATTTTGTAATACAGAGCCCGTGGAACATTTTCTATTATCGGAATGTGTATTTTGGGCTACTATGCAACAAAATTCGCTTGGCGACACATGAATTCCTTAAAATTCTGGTGACCAACGTTCCAACATGGCTTCCGATATGAAGTAGGCTTGTAGAATTCGGAGAATGAAACGAAGTATAATTTACGATCGACGAACTATGAGGTCAATTTTTTACGCTTTGGATGGACACCTCCACGGATACAATATCTAAATTAGTAAGTTACAGTACTATGTATTATTGATTGGTAACAAAAATGTTAATTTATTAACTTTTACGACAACAGGCAAAATTGCAAGTATTAAAACTTTCCCTAATAAATTATATTAATAAAACTATTAGGAAACCTTATTTTTCTCTTTTGAATTAATCTCCCTGCAACCTGCAAATAATGATATAATTAATGAAAACTATTTAGGATAAATAATTTAAGCAAGCCTTCAAATCCTAGTTATAGTCGGCCTTATTGTACGTTATCGTTATACAATTTGGGCCCATTCTAAATTAATATTTTAGATACAAAAATTGCTTTCACTTGAAGCTTATTATTAAGTTAAACGCTTCCGTACGAATATACGAAGATGGCTTATGAAATGTATTCTGTATTTATTTATTCATCATTAGTTCCGAAAGGGTTATAGAACAATCATTATAGCTTATTGTTTAACAAAAGGTTTATAATTACTTTCAAATTAGTACAATCATGTAAATGTTGTTGGTACTACGCAGTGCATTTCGCTTCATGTCATAATAATACCCATTCTTGTTTCACATTAACCTTAAACACTTTTAATTGACTTGCCGATTTAGTATTATATGGCTATTTTTATTAAGTTGTGAAACAATTTTATAGGAATAATTTGTCGGTCCGTCCGAACTAGAACTCAAAAACTCATACCATAGCATAATATGTACTTTTCCAATACTTGAAACACACTTCAAACTGATGTAACACAATGACCCGTTATCCGATTTGGCTTAGAAACATCATTTCGTCGTTAGTACCTGCTCTGTCAACTTCTAAAAACCAAATTGAAAAAGGTTGAACCATTGCATTCTAAAGTTGCAGTGCCTACAAACAGGCACATCATTCGCATATAAGTGGCTTCTCAGCCACTAAAAATATTTCGTTATAGGTATAAAAAAAGTTCCTTCAGGACAGTCTGATCTGATTAATCCAAAGCCACAATACCTCGGAGGCGGTACCCAGGAGGACAGCCCTACTTTAATTTTACACTTAATGATTGTTTAATGTTCGACCCTCATTTGGCAAAAATGTTCTAGTGCCTATATCAAATCAAGCATATTCTCTCAAACAGAACAGAGCCTAAAGCCCTGATGAAGGCATGATGAAAGTAGATTACTATGGTGGCGGCTGGCCGTGCCGTAGTGGCGCAAGGCTAAGACTTCTGGAAGATAACGTGACAATGACTTAAAAGGGTAATGTAATATATATGTAATACATGGACTGACTGAAGCACAAACAAATATAACTCGTCAAAAAGGAAAGAGTTATTAAATCAAAACTTGGAACATAACCTGATTAGCTGATCACTGGTAATGGACAGTATATTACGTATTAATTGAAAGGGTAATCAGATTGCAATAATATAAAAAAAATTAAGACGATTTTAATGTATGTCACATGTAGTTCAGTCACTAAGTTATAAACAATAAACAAATTACAAATAAAATCTCTTTATTTGTTGGTTGTCAGTTGTGCGGGCGGGTATTCTAGAATGTATTATAGTTATTACATGTTTCGTGACCGAGGAATTTTGTGCTAAAACAATTTCAAATATTGAATATAGTAAGAAAGTCTATTTTTTCAGTTTCTATTGTCGTGTAGACTGCTCAGCTATAACCCAGCTTACTTACTGTGTTTGAAACCTAAAATCTCGACATTTACACTTATCACTAAAGTAAGTTCCATTTAAGTGTAAGTTAAGTTAATAAACAGAAATCAACACTAGACAATTGGACAGCTGCTGACTGGCAACTGGACAATATTCATTTAAATCCCCATTAACAAGGAGAAAGCTGACTGGGGGATTAGTTGTTGTGTTGTTTGATCATCTGCTGTCATCAATGTATCTATTTATGTAGCAAATCAACTTATCGATTGTCAATTGTTAGCAACCTGTATGACTTGTCATGTCAACTTCTTGTCAACTATGTCGACAAGATAAATATCGATTACTTATAATGTCTAACCTAATTTTGCATGTGTAGTGTAATATTTGATTTGGCATTGGCATATTATTGTCAGTAATTACAATTGACAACACAATGTAAACTGTTGACTGTGCGTTGTTCGTTGTTAGTACTTTCTACATTCAGGCATTTCAAAATGTATCATCTATAATTATTATGATACACACACAATAATTATTATTATCTGTCATCTGTCCCCTGGCACTGGAACCTTGCATATAATAAGGACTTATTGTGATAGCTATTTTAGGCCCAATTTAACTTAGATCATTATTGTCATCTTCAGGGAAAGACGACAATGGCCTAAGTTAAGAATGATTAATTCAAAAAAAGTATGGATTATTAACGTTAGTAAGAATAATAATGACACGTTCAACATTTCAACGTTTGCTATAATCTTGAAATGTTACAGTAACATGTAGCGAGATATATTTATATTTATAGAATAATAAATAATTATTACTTTGTAAGAAATAATGTTTTAGTTTTCGCTTTAAAGGAATGTTTTTCTACTATTGCAGATACGACGCCTGACTTCGAGACATATATCTAACGAAACGAGTAATGTAAATTCGGATCGGAGCCCAGGCGTGAGCCCAGAGAATTGTTGGTTACTGGGATAAGGATATACAACGTACACTGGACATACAGTGGGCTAGTATCGTCGCTTACGGAATGAAGCGGCGGAATGTCGACTCTAGCAAGACCCGCCGACCCGTTAAAAAAATCCCGAAGTCTTTTGATGGAATTTACACAAGGTTTGTAAATTGATGATTAAATAATAATTATAAAATATTTTTTAAAAGAATAGCTACCACTAGGGGAAAAGGTTGCTCCGCATTCACCCCATAGCTATATAGCTGTCCCTATATAACATGCTAGTCCTTACATAGAACATTTTGTCCCCTACGCCTTTGGTGTGATTTTGTTCACCCAGAAGCTGGCTGGGATGATTTTAGTGAAACTACTAATCTGTACGAGTGGCCGGTTTTAAAGTCATTGTAAAACTGTAAACTATAACTAATAACCATATAGCTTGAGATTTTTGTATTTGAAAAGAATCTATCCCTACGCATTTCATTTTTGGTGTGAAATTTAAATATATCTCTTCCCCCAGTGTACATTATCAATACGTAATGAATTTGAATGTCAAAGCTAATTATATAAGTGAAATTCTGTTTCTAATTTTACAGCATAGTGGTGTACGTGAAACTTGTTCTTCTCTGGTTTTGCGTCATGGGCGGTGACTACATTTTAGAATTTCGTCTAGAATATCTTTATCCGATTTATCTCCTCTTGCACAATTCTTACGAGGCGTACAAGTTCCAAGGAATTGTGAGTTTTCAATGTTCAACATTAATGTAATTGTAACACTTAATACAGTAATTATTGAGCATGTAATATTTTTTCCAGGCATTTGCTGTCCTTCTTATATGTGTTGTGGTGTCTGTCGATGTGATTTGCCTTGGAGTCATTCCGACTCCATGGTTGTACTTACTAGGCTCCCTTGCCGTTTGGGGACAATGGTCCTTTGGTCTCACTCCATTAGGCCCACTTCTTCTTCTCCCGACTCTCGTCTACATAGATGGGAAATCCATCCGACCTCTTCCCTCTCAGCCAGTCAGCCCTCTTGCCGCACACTGGTATGTTCCATGAAGAATTGTTCAAAAACATAACGTTACTTTATGGATGTTTTAAGTACCTAAACCTAAATAAACGAACGAGTGAAAATACATTAATAGAACACTTTATAATTGAATTGTAGTTGTAGGTTTTATACGTTGATACTATTGACACGACACATTCAAAATATTCGATGCAGCCAAGAATAAGAATAGAATTATTGTAGGCACTAGACAACTATTACTGACCGTTAATATACATACATAAATACTATATTACTGTCGTAAATAATTACTGTCGATTTAAAATAATGGAACAAATGGATGGTTAAAACTTTGGTTGCGTTTGTTGTAGTGTGGGCTTCCCTTTGGTCTCACTTGGATTTGGACTTAAGTCCTTTCTAGGAGGAAGGTTAAAACAGCGTACCCGTAATGATGTTGGACGTCAAAACGAGGTAAAACTCTTATAATATGATCATTTAAAAATTAAACGAATTATCTATTATCTATTAAAACAAAATCTCTAAACATCTCTTTGGTTGAAACAATTATTTTCATTTCTCGCCTAATGTTTCACCTGTTGATTAACTTTATTACTCAGGTCCTGTATTCTATCCTATGGGATGCACTTCCTTTCACCAGTACACCAGTTAATAACAATGAGGTAAATACCACTAATTATACATTTCGTTAACTTCTCAACAAATAAGTCAAATTGGCTACTACGTGATTTTAATTTTTTTATGTAATACGAAATTTATATTTAATTGAGCAGGTGATAAAAAATGGGGACGCAGTATTAGTAAAGAAGCAGCAATCGCCGTCAACACCAGCAGCTCCGAGAAGAAAATCTTTAGAAGTAAGTGATGGGGATGCCAAAACAAATTCGGATTTGTCATCCATTGTTTCCAGTCACAGTCACAACGGGAAAGTGACCAATGGAGCTGTTACTTCCACTTCAGGGTCTGTTGCTAACCCAAATCAGCAAAATTTAAGCCATCATAATCACCATCAAAACCATAATTCGTCGTCGCATTCCTTGACGACAACTCTGAGCTCTCCCGGTTCCAATAGCAGTTCCAACCACCATAACAATTCGAACACCACAAATCCGTGTCCAACCTGCACGGGTAGTGGCTCGTCAAGGAAGAAAAAAGATGATTGTTGTTTTAAGTAAGTACATAATTATTGAAATAAAAATAATTGTGTACCATGGAACACTTAAATATATTTCGAACTAAATTTCAGACTTGAATCAGAAGTGAGAAAATTACGAAGCGACCTGCACGTTGTACGCACCATTGAATCCGAACTTAGGGGTCAAATAGGGTCACTTTTGTTCTCTGAAAGGAATCTCAGGGGAGACATAGCTTCTTTACAGGTGAACTACTTGTTGTATTCTTATTTTATACCTATATTTCTAGGATTTTTTTTAAAGATTACGGTATCTTATTAATCCATTATTTATGTAATGTGTAGGGGGAGCATGAATCCCTGCAACTAAAATACTCAGCTTTGCTTTTGAAAAGTCAAGAAGAGAGGCAGACCTACGAGAAAAAGCTAATTGAAGAACGACGCCAGAAAGAAAACGCAATTACCAAACAGAAAAAGGTTGTTTTCATTTGTAACTGGTCACGGTGGCTGTTAAAATCCGGATTCCATTTTGATTTAAAATATAAGCGTAGTATTAGCTACGTGTTTGTATATCGATATTTTAAACTTTTTTCTTTCATTTTTATTTTATTTGTTACGTAAAATGACGGGGAGAGATAAAATATTAGGAAGGGGAGATAGCGATTCAAGAAACTTGAATTATTATGAATATACGATCCCTCAGATTTTAACAGTCATACTACCAATGCTATATTAGTTTGAGGAAAATTTAGCCATATATTTTATTAATTATCTTTGATATAAGGCGTCACAAGAATGTTCTGGAGACTGTAAAAGAAAACTGCGAGATGCAGATCGTGAAAAAGAAGTTCTGAAGAGGGACATCAAATTGTTCGAAGAAAAGAACGTTCGAACAGAAAGAGAACTTCAAAATGTAAAATCTACTTTAATGCTCGAGCAGAAAAACAAGGAGGTAATCAGTTACAACAACCAACACGTAAATTGCCGTTTCTTTATTTATATCCCACTAATAATGAATACCATTAAGTACGATTATTATTAAAACTTGAGTGTGCTATGTAATTTAATCGCTTGTCCTGATACTTAAAACACGTGTCACGACCTTTTGTGCTAGTTGACCGTTGCATTATTAGTATATTATATTAAACTGATCACGAATTGCTTGCGACGTCTATCAGGAGCTGCACTCTCATGTTTTAATCCTATTGTAGCAAAATAATATTTACTAATAACACTCATACCATATCTCATATCAGTCTACAGACTTTTTGAACAATAATTATAAATTCTTATTATATTTTTTAGTCCTCTGCCGATACTGCCAGACTGATGTCACATCTTACCACGATAAAAGAACAGAATGCACATTTGGAGTCCAGTTTAAACGCTGAGACTCGGCTGAAACTTGATCTCTTTTCTGCTTTGGGCGAAGCTCGTCGGCAACTATCCATAAGGTATATTATAATTAATCCATTATTTCATATTGTAATTTGGTGTTCACTTTTGGGTTGCTGCTAAGGCTTCCTGATCATGTTCTTCTGCAAAAATATTTTAAGCTTTTACAGTGTTAAGCTACATTTAGGATACTAACGAAAACAATTACATTGATTGATTTAAGGGACTCGATGATTAAGTCGAAAGAGGAGGAGCTGGAGGAAGTTCGCAGTCAGTTGGTCGAGGTTTTGGCCGTCTCTGACTTTTCCAACCATCACCAGCAGCGTCAACATCATCAACAACAGCAGCAGCACCAACAGCAAACTTTACAGCAGCTCCAGCCTAGACAACTGCAGCAAAATCATCATCCAATAACGCAACAGTCGCAGCAGCAACATACAAACCGGTTGAAGAATTTGGTGGTAGGAGTCGGTGAAGGTTCTCCCCAGCAAGGTCAAGAGAATCTCACTTTCTCTCCGCTAATTGAGTCATAACTACGCAAATGCTATTAAACTAAAGATAATAACAAAAATAGTATACCTACATCCCGTCCAAAGACAATTGTTAACGGGGTAGAGCAACTTTATTGCTGTGCGTTTAACGTGCAAAAGATGACAATTTAGTGTTTGAGGGTTTCTGAGGGATTTGTGATGGAATGGCACTTCCGGGCAATCGATTTTTGCTAAGTGTGCCTGAGGCTGGTTTGGGAATCTACATAAATCGATTGACCGGGCATTTCGGACAAACTTTAAAAAAACCAATATTTTTATTTTCTTGCACATTCTTGCCATGCGTAAACGACCAGGTGAATGATAGGGTTACGAAAGATTTGCATTTCGTTTTTGTTAATTTTATTGCAAGTCAAAATTGACAGAGATTGTCATACATAAGCAAAATTAAAACTACAGTAAAAGTTGTGTCTCTATCCCACAAGGAATTGTCTGTCGACGGGTTATTATTGTCCTTCTCTCGTATGAATGGGTCAGCGGAAAAACCTCAAGTCATTAGCCAAAATATTAAATTCGTAGGAGAAGGAGAAGATGTAGGCTGTGGATTGCAAAGAAGGTTCTGATATGCCAGATGGGAATACGCGGTTTCAGAAAATATCGCCTAACAAAGGGAATACAAAATTTTGTAGCTATAAATCTTATTTCAAAAAATTTGAATAAAAATTCAAATAACAAAGAATTTTCTTATATATTTATATTTTATTACACATTTTTGCCTAATTTTGGATTTATTTTGTTTACAACAGTATTCCCGTGGTTTAGCCTCTCGATTTCTCTTTATTTTAGTTTAGGACCTATTTCCAGTCATTTTTGCCTCACTCCCTCCAATTACCTCTTCCTATGCTATATTTGCCTTTAGTTCATTTTCCTTCTCGTCTTGCCACAACGTATAGGTACCAGGGTTGCCTTATTTTTACAGACTGTTTCGAATTTCAGTTGAATGTAGACACCTACGCACGGTAGGAAATTTTAACAGCGTGCATTTGTATCGCCAACTACTACTGACTATGTTTTTCAGCTGATGTCCATAGTACATAGTACTGTTTTGTTAAGAACTCTCCCGGAACTCAACTAAAATATTCTTCAAGAAATATTCTTCCTTTTTCAAACCCTCTCACAAAAAACCACAACTAATTTCTATTTCAAATATTTTAACTTTTCACAATACTTAAAAGTTAATCTCATCATTCTCCTTACTGAATATTAGACAAAAGATTCCTCGGTCCTCGAAATCTGTAAAATGGGAGCTTTAGAGAGTTAGCTCTTCGGATACCCGAATTAAACACCAGTGTTTGTCTTTTCAGTGTTATTGTTGTGGTTTTATGAAAAGGCTTGGAATTGGAATGAGTCTACTCTGTGAGTTGTGTAAAAAATGACCTTAATACAAGACATCATATATAACGGTGTTCACGGGATGGTAAATGCAGAATAGTATTAACTTTTCTCCATATTTACTCACTGCTATTGTATGGGAGACTCCACATCTACCAAAACAATAACTTTTTCGTCATTTTTGTTATTTTTTCATTTCCTAATACTTTGTTGCTGTTGCTTATCGTACTATCAGGGAAATGCCCATTAATGTTGATCATGAAGAATGCATAGTATAAACGATAAACCTGGACCTAGAAGATGACTAATAGTAGCAAAACAAAATGTATTAATGTAATTATGTATGACGATTTGAATATAAAAGAAACTTATTTAACTCTAGCAGTATTAGGTAGGTACTATACTATAAGGGTTATTATTATCGTGTGTTTTAAATAGGGTCATTATTTCAGCAATGCTTTCTACATTTACCATTCGAGTAACCGGAAAAATCAGACTATACAATATTGCGCAATTATTAATTCAAAATGGCAACCGACAAGTATTATAACCCGGGAGTGACGGCAGGCGGCGGACATGTCTGCCGGTTTTAAAGTTATTGTAAAACTGTAATAATCTATAGCTAATAACCATATAACTTGAGATTTTTGTATTTGAAAAGAATCTATCCCTTAAGCATTTCAATTTTGGTGTGATTTGAGGTTAATAAAGCGTAGCAAGCGTTATTATTGCTGGCACAATTATCGTTCAATGGAAATACAATACTGTACGCATATAATTGTACTGTACTGTACTTTAAACTTGGTACGGTTGGTACTTAATTTTGGTACACGAAGAGTAGAATTGTTAAGCTAATTAAATTGTCAAAGAGCAGAATTGAATTATATGGGAATTATTGTGAATTATGAAATTTTCAAACCATAAACTGCAATCATCATCAGCAATTATTGACGATAGAAACACTAACAATTCTCGTGTATGTAGTACGATGAATGTCTTGTTTGTCAGTGTCAGTAACCATAATATTAAGATTATTGTTGTAATATTATCTTTTACTAAATATGAACGCGTGTTCTTGACTGCGCTCTGTACTATACAAGTACTTGTACGTAAGTACCGTAATATAATAAACTTGTAATCAGCATTTAATGGAATATCTGTATAATTTGCAGTAGCTTCTCCCAAATACATTATTTGCCACAGCCAGGTAGGTCATCTTCAATACTATAGAAATGCCCAATAAAACAGTAGAAACATCATTTAGAGATTGACAGAGTTGGGTATCAATTCCTCTGTACGTGTAATATGGTTTAAATTCAGTTTAAAAGCAAAAATCTAAAAAATGGAGG
>JAQFYC010002746.1:0-23891 GCA_034694165.1 Tomocerus mixtus | reverse complement strand
ATATCAATATAATTGCCTTCTATTTTTATCCCTTGTGGCAGTCTTCCTAAGTCGTGACTAGACTTATCCATTCGATCGCAGTTCTATACCATAATACTACATTACATGATACATATCATGTCATAACTTCTATACGACTGATTGGTTTATTCCTTGATAGTAGTATTGTCTTAATTACATAAGTAACGAAACAATGCAATACAACACCATTTCAATTTTCTTATTCATTTTCAATTTTTAAAATTATAAAGGTGCATTAGATTAAATGCCCCCCAATTGCTTACATGATCTAAAATATTTTTTACATTATATACTTATACTTGCAATTATAAAGCCCTACACAAGAAATTTTTTTGTGATATCTCCGTTTAAGCCTAAATTATGGTTTAATTCATGAACTCACTATACCTGGAAGGTTGGTGATGGACAGTCATCTCAAAAGTTACTTTAGTTCTTAGAATGCATGTATAATGTACATAGCATCTTACCAAGCTTTTTTAATGGTCAGTGGTTGCAACTCTTTGTTTAAAGAATTAAATAGGTCATTAAAATTATTTGATAAATTAAGTGGTGGTTGTGGTATGGCTACAGGAAATGCCTTATCCGCTTTAGTATTGTGGTTTAAGTTATACAGATGTACTATAGTACTATATGTAAGTATTATAAAACTCTCATGTCAATAACTTACAGATTCTACAGGTACCTAAATACAGTTTAATTTACTTATTACGTTAACCGCATATTAGTTCGTACTGGTATTTAAAGAAACTGTTTTTCTGTAATGTACTAGCTACAGAAAAAATAGTATATAACAAACAATAGCCAAACTATTAACCAATTGCACTATTGCTCACATGTAATAAGAAAAATTAAAATAGAAATAGCAATTATGCAATGTATTAGTATAATGACTAGTTAATTGTAATATGCATATTTACAATGCTGTTAACATATACATACAATAGTTTTTGCAACTACTAAGCTTTAATATCAGCATTTTGCAATTTGCAAATAGTTCATTTGCATTTCCTCGGGTAGGATGATAAATGTGAATGTGACAAACCAAAACTGCCCTATTTAAACAAACGTATTTATAGAGTAATTCTATTTCTGTTGTTGTTTTTGCGATAAGTCTTACCATTCAAATTGCCATTCTTCTGTTAATTACTCAGTACTATGAACTGCACTGTTGTTCATAAAAGCAATCGTGCTTACTTTAAATTACGTAAATGGTAGGAAACAAAATTATCTGTATCAAAGTTTCACTATTTATTTTATATAACGATTAAAAGAATACAAGTACCTATTTAATTATTCATTAAAATAAAATCTGACAATTAAGTATATGAATTTAACATAAAATTAATATTACTGTATGTAACACAGTACACAGTATTTCAGGAAATTAATCTCTTCTAAATATCTACTTAAGTAAGTACTAAGACTTTACTTATAATAAGTGTACTAGTACATACTTATCTTTAATTATTTAGTTAGTGATAGTGATAACAGTTTATTCCTGCTTCTAAATAAACTACAAATGGTGTACACATTATAGTGATAGTGATATATAGAGCCTAGCAGTAATAAAAGTTTAAGCGAACTTATTAGGAGTACTTAAGTAGCCATTGAAGTGAATTTGTTGCACTAGCTCCCTTACTTGGAATAGGAAAGACTCCTAAAGGAGTTCCAATTAGAAGGAAAATGAGGCGAATCGAATCAGGATTAGGATCTGTTTACAATGATTATTTCCGGCTGATGGTGGAGCGCCTACGAGGAGCTCACATTGAACGGCGAGAAGAAGAAAAAGCCAATGATGAGAAGCTACTTAATGGTAATAAGAAAAGTTTTTTCAACTAACTTTCACTTTTCAGACTCACACTGCATACTGCATACACATACATTGTACATACATAGTACTAGAGCAGAAGATGGGTTGGCGTTTTCAAATTCGACCCAAAACTTAAACTACTAAAGAAACGTTATTCAATCCAAGCCAAACTAACATATTTTTAGCCCAATTTGACACGAAAAATAGTAACCAGAATGTTTTAGAACAATTTATTGTCAACAAATTTCGAAAAAAACAATGGTAGCACCTAGTGTTATACTCCAAAAAAATTAAATTTAATATTGAATAGTGAATATCTTTAATTTAATGTAATGATAATCGTGTAATCCTGTAACGCATAGTACTCTCAAGAAAAGTGAGGTTAATGTGAAAATTAAAATTTTTTGGATTTATAGTTACAAGCATCAGGAAGTTATCGTTACGTTAAAGTAAAGATCTTCAGTTTTCACGAAATTGAAGCATTTCAGTAGCTCGAAAAGTTAAAAACATCACTATTAAAATTGTACTTCCTTAAAGTATAAATGTATAAATTCCTTAAAGAATTTTTCTCGATCAGTTGAAACCTATACAAATTGGGTTGGGTTTATTATGGATTGGGTTGCGTTTACTGCTCTGCTAAATATATACATACACGACGATCAGAAAGTGAGTAACTTTATATGTGGAGGAAGAGAAAACTAAACTACATTGGCCCATATGACTTTGACACGCAACTCATCTTGCAAACTAAAATAACCAACCACTCAAGAGAACATTGAACAGAGAAACAGTCAGAATCCTGAACTTTCTTCCTTCCCCGACTCTGTTTCATTTCATTTCCTCATTGCCGTTGCACAAAAGTCTCCGTTTTCTCTCTTTTGGCTATAAATAGTATCTGTACATATATTCCTATAGAGAGAGAGAAATAAAGATTGAACTAACTAATCCTTATTCCTTTCCATGCTTGGCTTACATCATATCCACATCTTCCGTTTGCTGGTTCAAAACAAATTCAATTTCTTTCATTATTTCATCTCTTCAACCAACTTTTCGCTAATACATAATACATATAATGTATATTTATTTTCTCTCAGCAGTCCTTCACTCATCTTCAGATCAGACACAGATCATTTCATAGTATTCACAGTCACAGGCTCTTCTTTTCAATTTCATTTTTTCTTGCAAACAGTCAAATACATGCATGCAAGCAACTTTCTCCAATTGCTTCACCTTACTTCGTTGTTCCTATTTTACGCACTAATCCATATCCTTCATATCCAGGTCATGCCATTGGGCTTTAAAGCATTTTATTTAGGAGATAAATATACAAAAGTGGGACAAAAAAGTAATAATATATGTGTATTTACATATCGGATTAAATAAGCAGCTGTCGTCTCCATATGCATTTTATTGTGGAACATTACATTTGAAAAAGGTTTGTGTTTTACGTGTAGAAATGTAATTTATAGAAGCCAATTTTTACATATTTATTTACGTTATTTTATTTATACATAGATTACAGTAATTTTATGTACACATGAATATTCTTCGCATTTTAATGCACATAAATAAATATTGCCAATTAAATTCAATTTGCATATTGTGTACAATAATTAGCAGATCGTTTTTTTGAAGTCTTTTCCACATAAAAAAACTTTGAATGTGTCGTACAAAAGATTTGCGCAATTATTTAGCAGTCATATAGTACGTAATTATTAACCGTTTACGCATTATACCCAACAAGAAATAATAGTAGGTTTCATTTCTATCGTTTTCGTCTAGAATTTGCTTAACCATCAATTCTGCACGAGTTTGGCCAGTTTGGTATCGGTTTAGGTTAGTCAGTTAAGAACATTAGTTCAAATAGTTATTTGTTAAACCTGACAGAGACATTAACATTTATTTTAGTTCTAAATAGTTCTGTTCTAACTACCTAACTATTATAAAATTAGTGTTTATATGTAGAGCAATTACATATACGCATATATGGCTATTTATAAGTATTTCAGTCCTTATGGTTTATGTAGACAAAGTATTTATGTACATGTGAGTTTATCTTTAGAAGTATCATGCACAAATACTATATTTTACCATTTACCATTTATAGGACCAAAAGTAGTTAGTTAGTTGAGTAGTAGGTACCAGGAAGGTTCTAATAGATGTAATATAATTGGCTCTGTCTACACACACTCTACACTCTACACAACGACTTAACTGAAGTAAGTAAAGTAGTAAGTCTATTTCTGGTCGCACACAAAAGGTGAATTATGTAGTGTAGTGGAAGTGGAAGTAGGAAAATGTCTGTAAATTCAGTGAAGCAGGGACGTCAAGTGAAGTAAGTAAAGTCAATGTCGATGTCCTTAGTAACTCTAAAAGTCTAATAAGTCAAGTGTAAGTCAAGTATGTCGGAAACTTTTTTAATGATCCAAAATTCTGCTTCCTCGGATAATCTAATAGCAAGGCTAATATATTTCCATCTCTGCTCCTTAAAAAGTTTTTGAGTTACGCCATTACCTACAGTCTACAGTCTACATCTCCACATCCTACCTACTCAAGATTGATAATAAATCTCATCTTCTCACATACTTCACTAAGCTTGATATGAGTCAGGGCCAATAAATGAAATCCGTCCTTTATTCTTACAACCAAGAATATGGTGACAAAATTATCAACACTTTCTTTACTTTATTTTACTTAAGTTACGTATCTGTACTAACACTCTACAGGGTGGATCACATTCGCTTACTTCCAGTTCCAGCACTGCTGAATAAAACCTATGTACAGATAGAACCAAAAATCTCAAAAGTGTTCCTTTAAATCTTATTCTTCCGAAATCTGTACCATTTATATGAAATTATAGGTCGACTATGTGAAAATTTCCTCTTTTAATGATGGTTAGTGTAGAAAAATCAGTAATGTAGTGTTTATGAAGGACAACTTGCAATTTTTGATGCACATTTTGCAAATTACTCTTTCAGTAGGGTTTTCCACGTTGTGTCCATCATTTCTAGAAGTATAGGAGGCAAATGGTTACGAGGCAGCCAGTGCTATAAATACAAGACACAGACTGCATGTCTGTGGTCTGGTCTGGTCTGGTGTGTCTATGAAGATGAAGATTCTTTGTTCTCAGAGTAGACGAGATGTGTTCTTCCAATTTCCAAAACTGCCACATCTTTGGAATTAGTATTAGTAGTATAGCATACAAGGCTACGTAGGTACTTCCCTCCATATGCCATCTTTTCTAAGGCCCTTAACTGAACTTAACTTAAGTTTGTCACATCTGTAAACTTAGAAAACGGAAACTTTGAACTTGATTTGATTGCCATAAACTTTTCAAGTCAAATCCAATCACCTTCATTCTTTCTTTGTCCTTATTGCCTTCCCTGGGTTTCAGTTTACCTTTTTAACTCCAGCAAGTTGCAATTTGCAATGTAACTAATCAGAATCAAAGTCAAGTCAAGTCAAGTCAATTCAGTTTGGCTTTTACTAAATGCATATTACATAATTTTACCACTCCCAACTTATACACTAAGCCAACATTGCATTATACCTAGTTTTTGGTGATTAATACTGAAACCTCTTTTAAAGATCACACATAAATGCTACAATAGTTCACTTACTTGACTTTCCTCCATTTCTCATTCTGTACACTTTGACTTTGTGACTTTGTGTGTAGTATGTTATAGTTACTTTATTTGCGTTTCTTTTTCGACATCATTATGTAAACCCTCGTAAGAAAAGTTGTCGTAGTTTCATTGTCTTAAATACCCAATCTACATAATGCAAGGAGAGTGAGAAGTGAAATAGAATCTATTAGCGTCCCGATCCTGACTCGACCTGAGTTATTTCCCCCTTTGCTTTTTGATTGCCTTTCCCTCCCATTTCCATTTATTCTGTTAGTTCCTTCCTGTCTGTGAGTTGTGAGTCATAGTCGAATCAAGAGTCAAGAGTGCATGTAGATTTGCTTAAAGAAATTCGAAAATGTTCATCTGTAAGTAAAGTTCTCGAACCTTCTTTTTATCTTTGCATTAGCAGAAATTAAATGAGGGTTGGTGGATTTCCTTTTCCCACTTCATTTAGCTGAATCACTGGTAGAAAGCATACCGCTCTGAAAGTCAAGATGCTCAGATCAGAATATTCTTTGAGAGATCAGATGTGAATGTACTATTTGTTTAGTTTGATAGAACTACGACATAATTAATAATTATTTCCCACAAAATTTTATTAATAATACTAAAATGCAGGTTGTTACCTTTCTTTTTTTGGAGCAAGTACTACATTTTTTTATGTTGACTAGTTTTCTAGCATTCTTTTCTTTATCTTAACAAAAGCTAATTAAGAATACACTGAAATGGAGAATTGACTAGTTTCAATAGAGAATTTTGTACTGGTGTTATTTATGCATTGCCAACAAACTTCAAAAATATTTGAAGAATCAGATTTCGCTTGCGTCAGGGTTTCATGTAATAATACACAATTTAATAACAACAAAAATTCATAGTATACCTACGCAATAAATTGGGATCTTAGTTAGGTTTCTTAGTAAGTTGATAGAAATTGGTGAATCCAAATTTTGTTCGCCTCCTGAGGTGCCTTTCCTGGTGATAATGATCTTGAGTGCCTCTTGAGTATCCACTATCCAGGCTTCGACTAAATAATTTGCAAAAATAAGATTTGGGAAAAATGCCATTTTTACATGCATACCGAAACACTGAATAAGACGGCGAATAGTGATACTAATACAATGCACATGCTTTGGATCACCTTGAAAGTTACTGTCGAAAGTTGAAGAGTTGGAAAGGTAAGAAATTGAATTTTGTAGACGGTAATCTAAGAGGATAGTTTCTGTCATGGACTATCTTACTACTACATACACCCACACAGTTTGTGTCTATTTCTGCATTCAATTTTCCTACACTATCTAAAGAATATGTTGTGGCCATTCTCACCTTGTCTTTGTTTGTGTAAAGGGAAAAATCCATGGATCAAGTTCATAAGTCAATGTATCTGTGTAGTTGAACAAGGCCAGGATAATAAAATCGTTATGTAGCTTCTGCTGATTTTTTGTTGTTTCAGAGGCTATTGCTCTTGAAGGAGAGTCCGCTGTTGATGGAGATGAGGCTTCTGTCCGTTTAGCTCCTCCTGTAGTAGAGCCGCCACTAAAAGTCACCGAAGTGACCTTTTACCCAGAAGAAAATGCGAAACGTCATACTACATCCAAGTTCGAGCTCGTGCAGAGGGGTACTCCCATTCTCCGGCGAGGACGAAGTTTCTACATGGCAGTGATGACACCAGAGCGTCCGTATGACGAGACTATAGATGAAATCACTTTGTTGTGGAGTTTTGGGCCGACTCCTTCCATTGGCAATGGCAGTCTCCAAAAACTGAAGCTACAAAAGAGTTTCCTTTCGGAAGAAGGAGTGTGGGCTGCAAGGATAAAAGGACATGACCAGAATGCAATTACTCTTGAGGTATGCCCTGCTTCCTATTCTATATCTCACTCTCTTCCCCATCCACCTTCATCTTTCTAACATCTTTCCTCTAATAGAAACTTTAAGGAGGAAATGCTTTACAAGAAACTACGCACGTTCCCAATCATTTTCTTTTTAGACCTTCAAAGACAATTCAACACAACAGAATACTATTACGATCTATTATCACTAGACTAGAAATAACTCCAATACACTCGAATCTCATTGTAAGGACCACCTGTTCATAGCTACACATTATTATCCTGGTTTAAAAAATCTTGTTCCGCGTTACACACAATAAATATGAAAGACGGAACTTAATTATCATTTGAGATTGTAGGTACAAAAATCGTCTATTTCAAGATCCATAGAAATATCTTACTCTGCAAACCAATAAGAAGTTTCTGCATTTTTCCGGTCCCTTTACTCTAGATTTCACTGTACTGCTTACACACGTATTGTGCGAAAGACTCATTTAATCACATCAGGCCGTGTTGTCAGTGTACGCACTTTGTGTCGCTATTTATTCCCTTTTCTCTCATCGTCAGCCGCTATAATTAATTCGATTAGATGCTTCTGTTCTGACTACCCAACTTCATTCTTTATTCACTTTCCTCCTATCTTCCTCTAACCGCATTACGGTTTACTCATATTAGGAGATATTAGTCAAGATATTGATTCACTGCTAAATGCTAAGATGGTACAAGTGTCTATAACTGTATAGGTATGCTATATGGTTCTCACTTGTAGGTTTTTATAGGGACTATTTATAGGAGAAAACAGATTTCGTGCACTTATAAACTAAAGATAGTTTACTTTCTATGTGTCTTTCTTTCTACTCGCACATTACACGCATTAAAAATGGTTTATCATACTATTTTAATATGTTTTTAGGTTTAGATATCACCACCGAGTATATAAGCTGTGGGCACACAATTTAATGTAGCATTTTATATAAAGTTTATCACTACCTTCTGATTGTCATTATAATTCATTATAAACAAGGACCATGGAGAATAACGAAAAGTATGCAGTATTAAGGCACATTTGCATATTCCCAGTATATGGATCAGCACATGCTATTTTTGTGATTCCCAAGTTATTAAATTACCTCATATGAAATTATTTTCACTGGTACCTAACAATAGGGGCATAATTCAATACAGAAGCTTTATTGCGATGTATGTACATATTACGAGTTTATCTTCATCTTTATTTAGATACGTATCTTTATTGAACAATGTGATATTTAACTTTCCCCCACCTACTACTTATTCAATTATATCGAGATTCTAAATGCGTCTCCCTTCATGTCATGTCACAGTTGCTTATTTTTGGTTTTGCATTCAATATAATGTTACTGTTGGGTATGTATTATGCATACGTAAATAGATTAAGATTGTGAAGGGAAAGAGGTAGCTACATTTAGCTGGCTTTTGAATCTTGGTGTAGGAAGTTGGAGTAAAGTGAAGATATTAAGTAGATACATTTACTCTGTTCGATGGCATTTAGATTTGATTTACATGCGACGTATTTTTGTTGCTCTCCCCTCTCTTTTCCTCCTTTCTTCTTCCTTTCCTTTATCTTCCGCTTTTCTCTCATCGACAGAAATACTCTATTTACTCTTCTTGTGGTTATTCTTGTTCTTCTAGTGATGTCTGTCCCTTTCCCCCTTTTCTTTGGAGTTGGAACCTAATAATAAACTCGGCATTTTGGTCGATGTCACTCTTTGTCATCCTTGAAACCACTTTTAAAGATGACATCATGTAAATTCGAACAACAGTACTCTACTGAGAGAATGCTTAAGAGCTTTCAAAATGTTATCAAATAATGAAAATCGATTGTACGAGTATGACTACTGCAGCAGAAACACAAGTTTGTGCTGCAGAGCATTCTTTTAAAGAAATTGTTAAAATTATTTAAAGCGAGGATTGTCATGAAATGCCAAAATATTTAGTAGTTTTCTTTACTTTGTTAAGCATCCTAAAATTCATGGTACCTTTGCAATACCTTGGACTAGTCTTTATTCTTATGTATGCATGTAGTTATAGTATTAAAGTAAATACAAATACTATATTATGCAAAAATGGGCTTTTTGCAGGAGTGATATTAACTACATGCTTTATTTACTAACTAGGTAAAAACGAGCGCAGATTCCTTTGTGGGTATCTGGAAATGCGAAATTGAGACACGAACTGTGACAGCCACGGAAGTCGAGGGTGAAAAACCTACTACAAGCGCGGCTGAGACTTACAAATGTCCTGACGATGTCTACATCTTATTCAATCCTTGGGGGAAAGGTAAATTTTTCTTTTATGCTTTTACAGTTCTAACTAAATTAGATCATTAAACAATTTTTTATAAGTTCGAAAACTGAAAAGCAAAATGATCAGTTTAGTATTCTATTTTATAAAATTTTACGAGTAACTGTACAGCAAATACTTTTAATTGCATAGTATGTACTACCATACGTCATCTGAGTCTGTAGTGAACATAATATACTGTTTTTAATATATAAATACATATTACCAATAATATTTACAATTGCATATATTTAAATTGTTAAATGTAATCTGTAGCAATTATTATTTTATTTTACATATTATTTGAGGAGATACAAAAATGCAGTTAGCAGTGTAATTAAGTAATTACAACAAAATCTATATTATATGTATTATAATCAGTCCATATCTTTAATTGGTCTGCTTGGGAAAATATATTTTCATTTTAAACTAATCGTAGATTCTGAGATTTTTGAATGCAACGGATATATATAGGTCGTTCTGTTTTGTAACGGATTGTAGCTGTTAGTGTTCTGGCAATAGATTCATAGGCTTTTCTAAATAAATAGGCCATTTTGCGTATGTAATGGTTCCCTTCGGTACTATTCCCATAGCTTTCTTATATTCAACTATTCAACTACAAGTGCCTTCGTACTATCCTACTATCAGTATAAATGTGCATGCAAGGATTCCATTCCTGCCATTTATATCCATGTATTACTTTCAGTGGTAGTCCAACAGACAGGCCAACAACCAAGACCACTAAGCGACCACATCCTACATTCCATTATTCCGAGAACGTAAAATGTTGAATACGTACTAAGGTACTGAAGTACTGGTTAGTTATATTATATAGCACATACGCACACTATATATATAGTATAGCCAATATATATAATGTATGAGCATATATTATGCTATTTCTCCATATGTATGCATACAGTTACTATTTATATGTAAGTTAAGATATTCACTGAAGGAAATCTTTTATTGTGAAAATGTAAACTACATACTTATGTACGTGCAATCTGTCCCTAGTTCCAACTGCTAGAAAACATAAAAATAGTAGACATGGATAGCGTTATATATAAAGTCTAAATCATAATATCTCATGCTAACCTCCCGTTTTAAAATAGAAGATTCCAACAACAACCACATCTAAATAATATATGTGACACACATTCCAGTATATTTATACTACAGTTTTATCTTTAAGGTCGTATACCTGAATTCTGGAATGGCATTTGGCATTGCATGGGCTAGGTGGGTTAGGTGTTCATGCAAAAATGAATATTATGCAGAGTAGGTTCTTTGATGTCAATCTAATTATAAGTAAGTACATTTGTTTGTATATGATTTCTTCTACTCCCACCCCAACCTGGTTTGTTAGTATTACTACATACTACTCATTTGGTAAAATATGGAAATAATATTGTATGAATGAAGTTTGTTAATAGTGTTTTGTAGAATCCTACATAATATAGTTTATACAAGCTAAATAGTACATTGTAACATTGTGTACCATTGCTTCTGTATGGGATCCATTAATAGTTCCTTACACCCCCAATGGCATTGAGTCATACATTAAAAATACAGTAACTTTAGTTCAATGCTGATAGTTACACTAACTAAATATAATTGATTTTAATGAGTAAAAGCGCATGCACTCCTGGTAGTATCATAGTGGATTTAAAAATTAAATCAAATTCTAACATTACGCATTTACCCTCGTGCAAAAATACGTACAGACAATACTATAATAGTATTTATATGTTTATACCTATATATAATCTTGAATATGGAACTCTAAATTTATACTAATAGTACTTTGGTTTGTACAAGAGTGACAATTGAGATTTTACACTTATCGTTTAGACTGTTTTAGTTTGGTTTCAATGCGACCATATGTAAGGTAGAACTTGTATATATCTCACTGCACACTGATGGTATAGCCTTTAGCTATATATTTTCCTTTCGAATGCGTGTGACCGTTTTCAAGAGTTACTATTTACAGATATATTTTTTATACTCTGGTTTTAGCATATGCCACTGGGGAGATCATTTAGAACTATCTAGTTTGTAGGGCAAACAGGCTCGTTGTCACTGTCACTTTATTTACCACATTGTTCTGCATTCTCTAAGTAGGCATTAACAATTTGCTTCCTTTTCACAGAAACAGTGGAATTAATTACTCAAGGAAAAATTTAACCTATTTAAATAAATAGCAATACACATAATAAATATTATGGTGAAATAAAACTTATAAAGAGTTTCAATTATTTACCAATCTCAACGACATTATTAGCCATTCTATTGGTATTTTTAATGTACAATCATAATTTAATTGTAGGTTAAGATATGAAATATGTTCCAGATACAATATAATAAAGAAACGTTCGCATTTTTCTGTAGTTACACAGCACAACATTTATTACCTTGTCTACTACTTCAACCACTGAATTGAGAGCAGCTAAAAGAATTCTTAGTTTAACCGCTTATTCTTTCTCCACGGATTTGCGGCATCTGTGTTTTTCCAGGACGGGAAAGGAGAGGGAAAGTACTTCATTCCCCAATGTAAATATTAGAAGCATATGTACGCATAAATGTGGGGAACATAAGTAAGTAGGTTAGTGATGTAAATGTAAGTAGGCAAGGTAAGGCATGGTCTGGGCTGTCTTCCGCTATGTTACCACACCACAGCATTGCAGCCAAGCCACAGGGCCAGCCCAGAACTGTAGAACAGATACTTTAAATCTAAGTGCAATAAATAAGATGGAATTTCCATATATATTATAATGGCTATGGCTACACACTGTTCTGCAGTACTCTATCCTATCAGTATCATGCACAGTAATGTGTAGACTAGTTTTACTTAAGTTTATCCAGGATGAAGTCACATCTAGTACTTTAAAGCAAGAATGGGTACATTCGGGCTAGGGAAACGCGTTAGCCTTGCCAAAGTAAGTAAATCGTCTGATGTGTAAGTGTAAGTAACAGTAAAGGTAAAGTCTAAAGTGATAGCAGGAGATATATAGAAGGCATTAGTACTACAGGAGAGATAGGGAAAGAAGCAGGAAGGATAAAGTAGTCTTGGGAGGGAGAAAGCTGTGTTATGTTATGTTATGTGAATGTGTGCAGGTAATCACATATAGACTGTAGGTAAATCTGGAATTTATTTTGATTTCTTACCCATTTTGTGCTAAACATTTCATTCCAGGTGATGTGACCTACATGGATGACAAAGAGTTACTGGACGAGTATGTGCTGGAGGACACGGGCAAAATTTGGGTCGGACCCCATGGCTCTTCCAGAGGAAGGCATTGGGTATATGGACAGTTTGACGACTCTGTTCTACCTTTGCTTATGATTTTACTCGAAAAGTCGGGCTTGGCTTTCCATTCACGTGGAAATCCTATCTTAGTGTCGAGAGCTTTGTCCAAAATGGTAATTTGAGAATATACTGATTTACTTAATGCGTATGAGAGAAATTGATACCAAACAGAGTTGAAAGTTCTATTGTACGCTATTACGACGTATGTATTGTGTATCTATAAGGATAATACAATAGAAACTGACATGTGTCACGCAGAAAGCAAGCAGTTGCTACTTTAAGATGTGTAATAGCAAACATTAGGTATACCTGTCTTATCCAATTCAATTGTATTGCATTTCCTGGAGAAAACTAAGAAAGAAAACTAAGGCTTTGGCCAATGAGAAACATTATTTTTTAGAAAATCTGTCACTTTTTCCTTGTGTATAGGTCGTTGTGCTGTTTTAGTTGATATACCATATAACCAGAACCAATTTGCATCTGAATAGTGAGATATGGAATGAATTTAGTTGACTAACATGTGGATGCGAAGATTCGATGCGCAATAATAGTAGTGGTGAATGAACCTAGTCAGAAATTCATATAAACGACGCAAAATGCCTAACAGGTCACCAGAGCTTGTTTTCTTTAGATTATATTGAATAGCTGGCTCTGGTGTTGTTTGGCTGATGGAAACTTTGACCTACAAATCAGGAGTACATCCATAGGTACAAAAAGGAAGCTAAGCGAAGATAGCCAAATACATAAACACCAGACCAGACCAGGATATATTTATTCATAATAAATACACATTAAGATCAGACCTTATCCTGTATCTGCAGTATCGCTCCGGATCTGGCCTAGTGTCTGTTGTACAGGATTTGTAGATGTGTGCGCATTAGTGTGTAAAATTAAATTAAATACATTTCAGGTCAACTCCAATGATGATAATGGGATTCTCGTTGGACGCTGGGATGGGAAATATTCGGATGGGACGCCGCCATCTGGGTGGACTGGATCTGTTCCTATTCTGGAGAAATATTTCATAGACCTCACCCCTGTCAAGTATGGGCAATGTTGGGTCTTCTCTGGAGTTCTATGCACTGGTATGTAAATGTTTTATGCTATGATATGCCTAGTTGGGCTGCTTAACCAATTTTACATCAATATCATAGTAAAGTAGAGATTAGTGTATGTAGGACTGCAGTAGCTATAGTTATTGTATGACATACATCCTTAAAATCAACAGAGCACAGTGAATTATAATCAGGTCCTTTTACAAATTACAATCTATATTTTCTAACGAAAAAATAAAATAATAACCCGAAATATAAATTACAATTACAAGTGGTATTTACTAAATGTAGCCCGTGGTCAATTTGTTATATTACTTACAATTTTATGATTGTATGTGGGCACATGTTTAGGTTGCCTGTAGTATTGTTCCATGTTTTGGTGTTCCTACAGAGTTTATTAGTATAGTGGCCAATAAAGGTGCTTATTATACTGAATACAATATTAAAGGTGAAATAATTTATTAAGAAAAGTCAATATAAGGACGGCAAATCCAATGCAATGTGTGTTAAACTCTAAAACAATGTTACAAAATGGCAGGGCAAATCGGCATAAAACCCAATTACAATATTAATTTCAACTTATGCTATAATATGCTTTACACTTCTTGGAATTTCATAATTGAGCAATAACAACTGTGTACTTTACTTCTAAGATTTGTTTGTTGTTTCGTATCTCATTAGCGTAGTTGAAGTCATTTTGCGACAACATTTTGCGACATTGTTTAATGTAGGCTGTTTTCCGCAAAGCAGGAATCTATTTGGAGAAAGCCTTCTCTTAAGGAGCTGCACGTATGTTAATCCTGTAATTGTAATAGTATACATAGTAATAATAATATTAACAACTTTTTTAAATAAAAATTTAACACCAAAACAGAGTTAAATACTGTAGTTATATTTATTTGTAGGAGAAAGGAAGATCAGGTATACTACATATACTATGTAATAGATAACTATTTACTAAGGAGTGTATTGTACGTAGTGTGCTTACATAGTTTCTAGATATTTATAGGAGTAAGTAAGTACATTTGGTATTAGTGAGTGAAAGTGAAGTGAGATCTGCGAACGGTGTGTGTGGAATGCACCTTCCCAAGACATCGTTCTTTTCTTCGATAGAAGTTAAGTAGTTCACGGATGAAGTCCCATCTCAACGCTAAAGCAAAGTTAAGTTTGAGGAGCGAGTGGAATAATTCTTCGATTTGAGCCACTCAAGTTACACCTTCGTCCCACACGAATTGTCTCAATGACCGTGTACCATCGTCCTAGTAGATCGTAACAGGATCATAACATAACACTTACTTTCCTAGCCAACAGCACTCACTAAACCAAATCGAAAAGAATATCGCCTCGACTATTTAGTCTTAGCCTATAATCATAGCACCTTTCTTTCTTTACTGATAGAACTATAAACTAGCAACAGTCTCACTCACTCACTTCCTTATAAATACTTACTATTGATTTTACACTAAAGAACCAAAGAAAGAAAAAAACGAAACGAGATGCTTTTCTACTTAGACTCGTGTATGCAAGTACTATACCTACCTTTTACCTTACTTTACTTTACTGTAGCTCATTTCCTTGTATGTCTATTCCATATACGTTAGTACAGTAAAATGGTAACAATGACACAGGGGAAACCAAACTGGTTTGTACTGATTGTGCAAGTCTGCAACTTTGTGCAGGTAGGTATATCTAATCATGCCTAATAAAGATGAATTCTGGTTGATATTTCAAAATACTCAACCCAATCTTGGGGCAGAATACCTATATAATATAGCCAAGCAAATTCGGAGCAAAATCTATTGTGATATTGACTCATTTTGAAATTAATTGTATCTCTTAAAATGATGTTTAAATCAAAATATAATTTGCTTTTGTAGAAAAATTACAGCTTCATTACAACGCAATCCCAAAATAAATAGCAATCGGGAAAAATAATTTATCAATCTAAATGGTAGGTGTCAGGTGTCTTCGTCTCTGTCTTCGTTGTTTTGTCTTGCGAGAAATTAAGTTAGGTCAATAAAGAGTTGCAATAAAGAAATCCCACCGAATTTCCGGAGATTGAGATTTTATATCACTATAATGCAACCCGCGCCCAAAATATAAAATAAAAGGGTGAAAAAATGCAGTACTTAATTCACAAATCCTAGCATTAACGAAATCTTTAGATAACGTTATTGTTTCAGAATCTAGAATTTTAGTTTCTATATAACGAAACCACGTTAACTTTTCTTGTAATGTGAATAGAACCTAAATTACCCATTTTTCAACTCAACCCGATGCAGGATATTAGTTGTCATGAAGTTTTGGTTGGATTTACAGCTCTACTACAAACCTTCAATGCAATGCTACAGAGCTAATGTAATTTAAGTCGACTGTTCACTAGTTTTCCTCGTGTATAGTTCAGTTTGAGTATCTCTCTCCCCACGGGTACCAACTAGAAGGTACAGGATACTTGATACTACAGTTGGATTGTAATACAAACCAAGAAATGATGGCTTCAATCCAACTAATGACAGTTTACATGCTACACTACAAAACAGAAATGCATTTTTCCATCTGCTGTTTATGGCATGACATGCTACAGCTACGCTTCAAATTCTGTTCTCAGCTCAACCCTTTTTCGATAACGAGGAAAATAAAAATACTAAGTAGCGCTATAGGTGTGTTTATTATATGTTTTGGTCTTTCTCAGGCCAGCTTTTATTGTAACCTACTACGTAGTTAGCATGTGATAGGTACGTATTAAATCTTACTATATTATTATAGCTGCACAAGAAGTACTACAAGTTATGTAGAGGACAGCATTATACTAGTAGCTATGCAAGCTCTTGCTTTCACTTTGAAATAACACCATGTCATTAAAGGTTCCTATCCATCAATTATATATAACGATCTGTAAAATGACGCTTGCGTTGTGTCCTTGTGGGAAATTCTTAACTTTCGTAGTATATAGGTATAGGTAACGGTTTATTTTTAGTTTATTTCTGCAAAATTCTTAATCAGGTGAGCAGTAAGCTCATTACGTATTATGCAGCAGCAGTAATGGTGACAAGACACCGCATCAAGATAGGAAATCATTTTTGGAAAGCATTTACATACATAAGTAGATACTAAGCATAAGTGTTTAGCAATGCGGTTTATTTGGTAGAATGCAAAGACTTCGACGCAATCACGTTAAGCAAATATAGGTAAGCAATTAAGATACATACATAACCAAATTGCAATCAAGCTTGCATTGAAAGTTTTTCTAAAGCATGAAAAATTTAATAATACAGACTCAAATTATTTAGGTACATGAATTTAAACTTTCTCCTGGTTTTCACACAGTACATACATACATTTTAGTAACTGCTCAGCCAAAAGACAGGCAAAATTAAATAGCAAAAATAGATTAGCAAAATATTTTTTTTTTGCTTTTTGAGGTGGAGGGTTTAAATATTGGAAGACAATTCGACAGAGGTATCTAGTGCTAATATGTAGATATTCAAATAAATCCCAATTGTTAAGTTACCTTTTTGTGGCGCCCTATTTATTATACCGTATTTAATGTATTATTAATTCCGATACAAAAATATAGATATGTGAGTCATTGTCTTAGGACTTATATTATAGTCTGGGTTTTTCTGCTTCACTGCAACTTTCTTCCGATTAGCTCAAATTAATAAGCGCAAAGAAATTAAGATAAAAACAAGAAGTAGGAAACCACTTGACGATTTCCGTTACAGGTTTCCTTCTTCTTGGAGCATTTGTGGTGAATACGAATACAAAGCTGTCTCTTGTAGTTTAGATTCCTTTAAAAGGAAAGTAACCGCGTTGTGAGCGACTTCTAATCTGTCTTTGGTCGGCGAAAGATTGCCTGGCTCTTCTTCAGCCTGCTTTTATTTTCTTAGTGATATTTTGATTCTGCTTATCATTTATCTGCTCTAGTGAAGGTAGGTATACCTAAGGATACCAAAAGAAGGTATGTAAGAAGGATATAAAAGATTTCTGTCTTTCGCACAATTTCCTACCATCATCATTATCATGATGAAGAAAGCTTGGATGCTCGAATACATTTTCCCAGGATGTACGCTAAGAATGGAATGGAAAGATCTTTCCCATAACATCGCCTTCAAAATCCCATCGATTTTTCCTGCTTTCTCTCCAAGTGGGAAAGTGCGAGCCGTTACATCACATTACTTTACCTTACATTACATACAGGAACCCAGCATAAGATTACTTTGTTCCTTTCCTAGCCACTTGATAGTGAATAATAGGGTAGTAATACAAACCCAACCAACTTCCGATTGGGTTGCGAGCCAAAACATAATTTTATCTAATGATCATGAATGAGGTTAGCAATTATTTATTTCGGCAAAATATTATAATGCATTGTAATGCAATTTTTTGAGAATTTAGTCATTTCAAAGTATTTACATCAAGGATTTTAAGAATTAAAAGCTTAGTCAGACTTTCGTTGCCGCCTTAATAGAAAGTGAAGCCATCATGGAAAAATAACTCCACTTTTTTCATTTATAAGTTCAAAAGTCTTTCACTTTCGAGTTATTTATCGAAATATTGTAATAACTCTAAAGTGAAAGAAAGTGAAACAAACATTTAACATTTTGTATTAACTTACATATTTTCATTTTAACTTCATGGTCACATCACTTTACTTTTCTTGGAGCATAAACTAGGCTTAAGTGCTAAGAAAAATTGCTTTGGGTTTCTTTTGATTTAGGTTGAAAAAAGCCAACCCATTTTCTGCTCAGGTACATACATAAAGTAGTAAGATGTTACCTTTTATAGATATTCAGTTTCCAGTTTCCACCTACGTCCTACGTACATACCTTTATACCTTAATGCTAGTTTTCCCTTATCCTGATCCTGTCCCTAATATTCCGCTCTAAAAAGGTAAGATCCCTAAAGATAGTGGAGACTCCAGACACATTTTCCATCTCCTTCGCTTATCATATTTATATAAATGTAGGAAACGGAGCTATTTATTCGTTTCGTTATCTAATCTGACGCCAGATTGGTTTTCCAAGCAAGAAGGCAAGGCAAGGCCCGGCCGATGTTCCACAGAACAGAAAACATTGAGATGTACACTACAGAGTAAAGCATAGCGACCACGCCACACCACGAGGACAAGGAATGAGGACACCAAAAGAAGCGAAATGACATACTAAGGCAACTAAGGTACCTGGATTGGATGTCGTTAGTCAGTACCTAAAGTAAAAGCAAACTGCAACCCAGTTTTACTTTTACTTCTACTACACAATTGCAGAGCAGATAAGAGAATCAAAGAAAATATTAGCTGCATCAATGGGACTTGCAAGCAGGAAAATCTTTTATTGAAATCTATGTAGATCACTAAGCAATCTATGTAGCAATGCTAAATTGAGCTTTTACATTTGCATACGATTTATATCTGGACTGGATATATCTGTACCATACTGTCTACCTATCCAATGCTAACGTATATATTTACCTTTCTAAAAGTAAATATTTTATGCTAACAGTATTTCCTAGATACAATCAAGGAACACCGACATTTGGATAATATTACTTTCTCCAATACGTATTAACATTAAAGATAATGTCAATACAACATTAGAAAGAAGGGGCCTTGCATTATTGTGTGGATTTAAAGGGGGTATAGCAAAAATACGTTGGAGAAAGTTCCATTTGTAGTTACACTTAGAAAATCTTAAATGTTTTGATCACGTAGTATTTGGAACATCCCGCAGTTTGCTAATGTGGAATGGACGCCCGATAAAGTAAACCGGAGATGAATGAAGATAAATATATTTTAAAGATATTCCCAATGAAATGTTTCTATAGAGCATATTAGAAGGTGTAGTGACAAAATGAATGTATTTTGTTTGAAGAGAAATCTCATTGAGTTCTTGTTATACAGCGATTTCCCAGTCCTAATTTGAAATTATATATAAATGTATGGGAAGGAAATGAGGAAATGATTTTTGGTGAAAGCAATTTTAAGAAAAGTGGTTCAGTTCTGAGAAATGGCTTGGCATTGGCTTCCTTTGGTTATGTAGTAAGAGGATGGATGATTGTGCGTATAACGCAGTAAACGTTCTGAGCAAGAAACTAAACTGCTACTGCTGCAATAATAAGAAATAATAATTCCATTTTGAGAGAAGCCAAAGTCAAGCCAGGAAGCAGAAACACCAAATTAGAAAAGAGCAGGCGGACGTGCGAATAAAATAAAATGTCTTTATCTTAGCACTCCTACATTTATACAGAGCATTCTTCTAATGTATAAGTGTTACCTACTGCCTGCTGATATAATTTTAAGAAAGAGAGATAATATAATTTAGAGAATTTATACTTTATATCTGTATAATATGTGCTAGATGATAGAGAAGAAGAATTTCTCGACTAAAGAGGATGGAATAATAAGAATAGGGACAATTGCTCTTACTTAGAGATAGAGAATAAGAACAAGAAAAAGCACGCCTTGCTTTTGCCTTGACTTGCAGTCTGTGTGTGCTTTCTCTTCTACTTTCTCTGCTTGTCTTGTCTAGCTTCTTCCTGAAATCATTAGTGAGTCGCGAGCGAAGAAACTCTGTGATTAGACGAAGATGAGAAGATGTTTGATCTTGATGAGAGTTTCACTTAGCCGTCACACCTGTATGGTTTATTGGCTAAACTTCCACTTCCCTATTATTCCTTTCTTTTCCCTAGTAGCTGGGTACTCCAATTCCAGCTTCTTACTTAACAAGAACAACTGACGCAAAGTTAACTGCAACTCTATTCCTAGCCTGTGGCTGTCTTACTAAAGTAACTCAGAATAATGCATTTTCCGCTCTATCGACTTTGCTTATTTAATTATTTAATTAATGTTCTATATCTACGTCCTACCATTTTACTACAGTGAAATGGAATGCGAAAAATGTTGTTTCGCCAAATAAATATGCAAACAAGATTTTCTGATTTGGTTTATGTGAATGAGAATTCCTAATAATTACGTCTTCTCATATCGCATGTATGTTTCTCAATTAAAATTTTATTTTATCAGGTGAATCAAGTAAATGATTTTATTAGATCATCAACTAGATCAATTGCTTTATAGATTATAACGCTCACATTCTTAATGGAAAAGACCAAACTCACACTCTTACTCTCCCTCTCCCTGGTTACTATGAAATTTCAAACGAAATGAGATAATATTATAAACATAATCTATTAGTCAGCAAGAGCCACAAGCTTTGAAATTGTTGACCCAATTTGTCCACTTTGTTCTGAATGAGGGTCATACTATTTGTTAGTATCAAGTCCGAGCCTCAATTCATTTGTGCCAGGTCCGAGCTAGATTGCCACGATATTATTTCAAGCCTACAGTCCCGTGTAATTGAGACTAGAATCCCATGTAGACCCTAGATTTCAAAAGCCCTGAATTTCTATGTGTAACGGATGAGTTTAGATTCCCATGTGGTTATTTCTAGCCTATATATTCCCATGTGTTAAATGTGGGACCAGCTACAAGGATCACAAATGGATAAAATATCAAATAGCCACGACCACGTCCAAACCAATATGTATCCACAGACGATATCTTATGTTGAAGCAAGAGGATTATATGTATTCTATGTAAGCATTAGCAAAATGTCATTGTCATCGAAGACACGACCATTAACTACTAACTTTGCGTAGATACATAGGTAGTCTACAGTAGTAAAGGAACAATGATATCAAAGAAGAATTGTCACATTCATCAGGTCACACAAGGAATTCTAGTAGAATACGCATTATTCGCCTATAAAAATTGCTGAGGTGTTAAAAAGTATGTGAGCATACAGTAGGTAGGTTTTAGTACATACATAAGGTAGATTGTTCTGTCTGCAAAGTATTATCCTCCTACGCTATGTTAGGTCAGATCACTCGGCAGTTCCATCAAATTATGTCATATCAGATCACACTACATTACTTACATTACTCTTTGTACGCATTGTGCTCACTCACATTAGACTTACATAACTATTGACTCCCGACCAACACGTAAAGGGAAAGTTGAACACCGTAAGCCAATTTGCAGCATTGTGTGCTATGTGTTATGTATACTGCAGACACCATTCTTGCGTAATAGGATTATGATGGATGGATTATAGAGGAACTAAGTTACTAGAGATATCTAAACTGACACTTAAGACATTGTGACATGTATGGACGTGACATGGCGTTGCATGGAAAGTAGAACCCGAACAAAAACTTTCGCGAAAGAAAGAACGAAAAAAACCAACGCACTTTCTCCCAATATTCTATAGAAAGCGTGAGAACTTTCACTTCAATAATTCGCGTGTCAAATGAAGATATAATAGGTTAGTATGTGAGGGAATTGCCTCTATGCGCGGTAATTACACGATCATGATCATGATTACGATTATGGCTCCTATTGTCCTTCTAGTTACTAGTATCTTTCGAGTAGTATTTGCTACAGTAATAAAAATAAGCTTATCGTTATGCACAGTAATAATAGAATAATAAAAATGATTTCATTGCTCATCTTCTAGTAGTAAATAGCTCATCCCGTGTTTTCAGAGAATGTTAATGATTGTGGTATAGCAGAGGGATTATGTGCAAGTGTATTTTCCTATGTACTATGAAGATACACAGGAAACTATTTAAGTGGATAATTTGCTCTATATTGAAGACCGAGATTGTTCTGTTCCAAATTATTAATAAGGGGGGTTTGACGAACTGCCCATATTTCTAGACGTATCATTTCATCGTGAGTTATTGTGTCCTTCCATGCTATCTATCCATCCGTCTGTCATCTACTCAACACGAAAGAAATTGTTTTATTAGCAGAAAATAAAGAATTGTTCTCGCCATTTCTTCTTCTTATCATTTTGATAAGACGTTGTACTTATTAAATAGACAATAAGTTATCTAATGTCAATTAATATGCCGGAAGTGATGTAATCTATGACCTTATGAAACATTTTTTATGTAATAGTAACACTTATATAACCACCAATACCTTATACAATACAACTATTTACTTAATAACTTCTAGTTACCAGTATGTTACTATATTTGTAGCAGTAGCACGAATAGAGAGTGATTTTTGTCTTTTACTTTTGTCAGTATGCCGTGCACTGGGAATTCCTGCTCGTGTTGTGTCTAATTTGGTGTCGGCTCACGATGCCAACTCGACATTGACGATAGATCGATATTTTGACGAGAAAAACGAGGAGATTGAGCACGACCCTAATAATCCTACAGGAGGAAAAGACTCGATCTGGAATTTTCATGTGTGGAATGACGTTTGGTTCGCACGACCTGACCTGCCCACAGGCTACGGTGGGTGGCAGGCTTTGGATGCCACTCCTCAAGAACAAAGTGATGGTAAGAAACTAATTAAACTCACTTTTAGTCCTCATTAAACATACAACTGGATTGTATATAGCCATTACATATATTATGTATGTATGTAAGGTAGGAAATAGTAGGCGTGTATTTATTAAGGACACCTCTTTTATGTGAATGCTGTGTCTATCTGTCCCTCTGTCCGTTTACACTGTACCTCAAAAATCGTTTGACATCAGCTTCAAGTTTTCTGTATGATCTAGAGGAGACTGAAATATGAGGTCAATCATCAAAATTCCACTGCAAGTTATGACCCCGTCCCCCATTTTTTGAATTATATAGCAAGTAGAGTATCATTGGTAAGCTGTTGACATACGAGATCCAAATATGAGTGTCAATTTACCCCAAACATTAAGCAATTTGAGGTTTTGTGTGAATCCAATCACCACGATCATGATTAAAAGTTGATAACCATGATAAAAATGCAATTGATTTTATTTGATAACACAAGCTCATTTTATACACCCTTCACCAAGGTTAATAGATGTATATACTGATAGAGGTTTGCTTAATAAATACTTATTTTAATCACTACGCAACCTGTGACGT